>JAQGBH010003887.1:0-18440 GCA_034698265.1 Sminthurinus aureus
TCCGTGCATTGGCAATGGCAACCCATTAGATAATACATTGTCCCGTCAGCAAATGCACTGACCTTGATGGGACTTTTGTAAAGGGCCTTGGTTTTTTTACATACAATATGATTCTGTATCATATTATAATTATTTATGATGTATTTAATTTTAACAAAAATATAATGTGTACTAAATTAGTACCTTGTACGTTACTAGTGTGTCTAACTTCTAAAGTCTACAGTGAAAGATAGAGAAAATAAGAGAGAGAAGTATTTTAACAGTTTACCGATTATCAAACGCTGAGATTCATCTTGTACATCACGAGGATAGTCAAAGTCATGCAAAGATGTGCTGTGGCACTCATCAGTTTCTTTAATGCCCAAAACCACTTGCTGGTGAAATTCAACAAGGTCATCACCGACAAGTCGCTCTGCATTATTTAAAAATTCATGTAAGAGTCAAATATATGTATGTGTACAAAATTATGCATGCATAATGTATTTTTATACATGTACCGTAAAAGACCAAATGGTAAGCCAGCTTCAAATAGTAGACCATTGGTAATGCTTTCTTATGGGAAAAGTCATAGATTTTTCATCGATGTAGACCATGGTCTACTATTTGGTCTTTTACGGTACGCATAATATATAAAATACGATGACTATATCCCACTTCCCGCTCTCTTATCCTGAATTTTTGCTTAATTAACTTGTATTCTATAGATATGCAAAATCAAAAATGGATACTGCAAGTATAATAGATAAAAAATGTAGGAAAGAATTTGTACTTACGTGTATAGTTGCTTGGGACGAGACCCCGTCTACCATCCAGTAGTTCTCCATCTAGAAAACCATCCTATAAAACAACATCACCCAAATGTTAAATTAGCGCTGCTAGAACACAACATAACCGAAAAAATACATATGTATGTGCATGCATAATACATTAGAGACGAGAATTTATGTATAATGTGTACTCACTTCATCCATGGTTCCCCAGACTAAAACATAATCTCCAGCATTTAGGTAGAGCTCTGCTTCTGGATTTTCATTGGGTGACTGCTGAAACGGGTCATATGAATATCTAAAAAATATTCATGAAATGAATGTTAAATTAACCTCCCTATAAAATGAAACTACGCGTTGAATTATTCAAATGTTCATAAAGATAGAAGAGAAAGAATGAGAAAATATAGAAAATATAGAAAAGATTCAACAAGTCAGTACAACTTGTTCTTCTCCCGAAACTCTGATAATGTAATGTATTGTGTAGGTTAAAAAACCCTTACTTTCCCGTCATGTGATTGTCAAGGATATTTTTAATTACCTTGCAATATAAACAAAACATCTCCCTTTTCCAGGAATATCTAAAACGTCGACTCCTTTATTGAGTGATTGTGAGTGTTGCGGGTGATGATGGTGCTGATGATGGGTTGCATGGTGCGTGTGATGATGATGGTATGTTTGTTGTTGCTGTTGTTGTTGTGAACTTTTTCCTAGAACGACATTACTGCCATTAATAATTTGTGGTTGATTGGCGTGCTGCACGGTTGGTACTTGTCCAAGTAGTACAAGGTAACCACCTTCCGGATGTTCAGCTGATCCACATTGACCATGACTTTGATTAGAATAGTCCATGATATAATTATTTGTTGATGGTTGATTGTTTTGTTGTCGATTGGTCGAAGAACCTTTCTGATCATCAGCGTGTGCTGTGGTGATAATTGTAGGAATGGGTTGTTGTTGTTGATGGTGTTGTTGGTGTTGTTGGTGTTGTTGGTGATGGTGTTGAGCTAAAAGGTTTAAAGGGTTATGACTACTATTTCCGGTATTACTGTTATGAGAAGATTGAAGAGTTGGTCCCAAAATAGTGCCTGCAGGAATGCAAGGGAAAAAATTGGTGGGGACGACTGTAGCTATCTGCTGGAATCGTTGCATGTTTCCCAAACTTTGAAGGGTTTGCACTGCATTTGAAGAGGAAGCTCCTCCAACATGATGATATTGTTGTTGTTGCTGATGTTGTTGTTGTTGCTGATGTTGTTGTTGTTGCTGCTGCTGCTGTTGGTTATGCTGTTGTTCTATCAGCCCAGCCAAGTCTCTAGAAGTACATCCTCCTGAAACCACACATATTTATCCAATGAGGAACATATATTTGAAACATGCACGAACAAGTCACGTACTAGCTCAAAATGTTTTTTATAAGAGTCATCTTAGCTCTACTACTAGATACATGTACAGTTTTAAGAGGGGCTCATGTGCACTACTTGTCAAATTTTTAGTTTTTTAAGGATTTCGGGATGACATTTACGGTGAGCATGTTTGTCTGACGAATCGAAAGAGAATAAAGTGAAAGAGAGGGGGTACAGTTAATGCTAGTGCAACGGTTGCTGTCCCTGTCCCTGTCGCTTTCGATTCATCAGACAAATATCATAGTGATACAAAAAACCTCAAGTTTTTAGCTCGCATGAAAATCTGAAAAACAAAACAAGCTATATCGAGGGTTATCTTTTCAAAAGCAAAATATCCCATGTAAAATGTACAGGATATTTTGCTTTTGAAAAGATAACCCTCGATATGTACTTGAGATTATAGATGTGTCAGAAAATGAAACAGAGACAACAAAATTCCTGAAGACAAAAACATGTATTTAACATTGACTTTCTCCCAATGTTATTTTTGTCAACGGAGATACAACTACGTACACGTTTTTTAGAAATAAAAGTTTTGAAACATTGAAATATTAAATGAGTAAAAACCCCAGAAATATGTTAGGCAAGTAAAAAAATACATGGCTGTACTGATTTTCTGCAGTACAATTCTGCTGTATAAGTAATAAACTATGTCAATACACATAGTGTTACTTTTTCTTAGTCCAGTACTTTGCCTCTAGTACATTGAGTTTCTTTCTTCTTGAAATTCGCCCTTAAATGTCTTCCTTCCATCCAAATTTTTTACTCACAATGCAACCATTTGACAGACTATGTTTGGATTTAGATGAAAATTCCATCAGTTTGTTGATTTCAATGTGACAAACTTCACGGGTCAAATAGTTGCATTGTTAGTATTTATAGTACATCATACTATATTTTATATTTACGCATACTAAATTTGTTTATATTGCTATTCAAGCAATAATAATTATAGGTTATTCCTATTTTATCACAAGCATTTTTTGAAAAGTACATGAGCGAGGGTTCCAAATATGGTATAAATAAAACTAACTTTTAATTTTTCATAATATACTCATTTAATACGTTCATCATATCTAGAGTAAATAAATGAGAAAAATATTAAACTCTATATATAGTTTTACAACACTTTTTACATTTTACTCTGCCTAGCTCTATCTCGTAAATCATACATAAAAATAGCATTGCCAAACCATTGACTTGTTTTATCTATGCTTTTACATATATTTTGAAATTTTCATAATTTATGCTTAAAAATATTTTTATTCATAATTCGTCATAATGTTTAATTTGCAAATACAATACTGCGAAACAGGACAATAATTCACACAATCAAGCACTTAGCTGCAAACTCCTTCCAGTTGCAAATCTATTTTTAATATTGTACAATACTACCGTTGAATCAGGTGAGTCTGGAGTCTGGAAAATGACCGTATGTAATTGAAAAAACAAATTGTGTGGATCTTAATTTTCAATCCACCCAAAATTTCCTAAGGACTCACTTGTTTCTACCGTAGCAATGATGTTGCGAGGCAAAGTTTGGCAGTACACAGCATGCAAAATTCAAAATACACAATACATAATAAGGTCTAGAAATTAGCAATACAGCATAGAAAAGACGTGAGCATACATAAAAAGAGATGGGACAGATACATATACGCATACACATGTCGCTATAGAGGGCAGTTTTTTAGTTGCGCGAAACCGAAAGTATGCTTATTTTTGATTTGGACAAACAGATCATAGTTCTCTAGTTCTCTTGATAAGCACAGAAAAAATTACAAAACGACTTGGAAATGACTTGTCTTAAGCTATTCAAAATTCAAAACTCAAAACCATTCTAAGCATGCAACAGATTGATGTCGACATGACATTTTTTACATTTAACGTAGATTTTTGTCGAAATCAAAAATTATCAATTTTTCGGCCTGATGAAGGAAGTTGGATAAACAACTCCAAACTTACCCCGTATAAAATATTTGTAAGTTGTATGCATGTTGTATAAACACACGTTGGTTATTTGAAACAAACAGCTACATATATATATGCATACATTACATAATTTAAGTAATTGTCGACGACAAGTGCAAAAGCCAGTCGTCTACATTTCCCAAGATAGAGAGTACAGAGGCGACATATGAGAGAGGAACTGTATATTATTTTTTAGTAGTTGTGGACGATCTACCAAACACCTACATTACAATTTCCCCATCTTCAACACGCAAGCACATGTCGCATGTAGAATGTGTACATTATACATGTTTAATTATTTATCTAGGGTGTATTTACACATGAAAATTAAATAAACCTACGCTTTCTCTTCAATATAACGTATGCTGTTGCTAATAAAATAACCCAGATACTATTCTTTCATTCCGTTGCTCTTCGTTTATTTCTTTTTTTATTTTGTATGTAATGGTCATGGCTGGATATATTTTACAAAGATGTAGAAATGTTGTGCTCTCTGTATTCAACATGTCCATAACGGAATCAGGGAAATTTTTTAACAGGCAAACTGTGGAATTCGTAAAACACTGAAAATTTAAAATTTAGGAAAAATACAGAGAACCGAGGTATTTTCTGTCGGTCAATCTGAGAGTCAGGATGGTTTTCGAAATGGGAATGAAAACAAGGAATCCTCACCAGGTACACCATTTTCCAACAGTATTGAGAAATTGACAAAGAGAAACGGTAAGAGAATAAAGAGATGTGTAGATTCTCACAATAGGAATGGATTCCATGATGTGGACCACATAAAAAAAGGATTGATAGTACATGTAGTATTTGAATAGAAAGCGTAAGTACAAAAAGATGGAGATTCCAGCAGCTGACTATGTACTATGTACAATACTATAATATCTAGATCTACTATTATAGCTATTTACACCTTATACTCACTGTATACTACTACACAGTATTTGCTATAATACATCATAACTAAAATATATTATTTCTTGCCTTCACTGGAAATGTACATCTATGTATATTGTATATAGTACATTTTTTTCATTTTCCTTATAAGTATAATAGTACATTCTGCTCTACATTGCATTTTTTTCATACGATATTCCAATTTATAAATTTATTTGTATTATCATCATATTGTTATATTTTATATTGATAGATATATGTATACGTACTTTCCGCATTGTGAACTGTAATTTTGGGTATGTAGTGTTTCGCTGGTTTTTTGGGTAGCCTACGTGCTGGAACACGAGCGGGACACGAATGCACTGCATAAAACCCAACACAACACGAGTAAAATCACTCGGCTTTGCATGCAAGCACGATTTTTTTTAAATTATCAAAACCAAGTTTTGAATTTGGTTGAAGGAGAGAGAGAGAGAGAGAGAGAGCTGGGAGTTTATAAGGAAAGGAGAATTGATTCTAAAGCTCAAAACTAGTCCGTTAATTTTAGTTTGCTAGTCATTTCTATTAGGCAAACATATACATTGTGTGATGTGCATACACGTATGTATGTATGTATAAGATGTTACAAATAACTTTTATGTGCATAATTTACTATGAATTATAAATTATAATTACTTGGTGTTATATGTTGTACATTGTACATGTTACGTATACTCTATACTGCATGCTACTATACAAAATCGTCATGTTAATGTTAATTCTTGTTGTATTATTTCTTGGTTCTTGCTGCTACAATGTTATACACTCGTTTACTTGTGCAGGAATATGTACATATAAGTCTAATATTTGTATATAGTATTATTTGACAAATGACATCATACACTTGTTCACCAGGGCTCTATATAAATGATTGTGTGTGACTTTTTTTTCGTAGGATTATTGATAGACACTGGACACATTTATAAAGGTTCTATACTGTAAGAATTAATAGTGAATAATTATTTAGCGGACTGAACTTCCCGTCTAACCTATAGTTTACACACACACACACACACACGCATCAATTAAGCTGAAACGACTGAATTGCGTATTCATAATTTTGACAACCTCACATGCACTCAATGGAGTAGTGTATAAAACGTAAAATGATGCGTTCAAACCGATAAAGTGGACAACAAAGGATAGAAATTATGTAATATCCCATGCTTTTTGGAATATCATTGTAATTGTCCGTTTGGTTCTATATTGTACCTTCTTTTTATGAGAAAAAGACTATGCAGATTTCCTTAATATCTTGAACGATTGAACATTGAAAACCCTTTTAACCATAACGAGTTCAACACATGTATTTTACGCAGAGTGGACAAAACCCCTATTGATTCGTAAACTAAACCGAAAGAAAAGCGCAAACCCAGTTTCACTTTATCTACCTACCTATGCCAAATGCTGATGGAACACATTAAAAACTTTAATGAACTGTTATCAGACCACAACGACAAAACATTCGTACCCTTGTAAATAAAGAGTAATAATTAAAGCGAGATTAATAAAAGGTATGTACAGCCAAAGCTCCATAAAGAATAATTCATTTAGAATAGATACATATACCATATTATATAAATACAGATGTACCTATTTTTTCATTGCTATTTGTTATTGCTATGCGTAAAGTAACAAATATTGATCGCAAATGGCAAGTCACAAAAGTATCCAAACACATTAATATAAAACGCAGGCAAATCGTGCTTATAAAACAAACGAACGACTACACTTTCACCTAAATATTAACCCACAACGTTAAAGTCTCACAAATTGTGAGTCACAATACAAATTAAAATTTCATACATGTTTAAGGATCGAATCACTATCACCACTGCACTGCCATATTTTTAATACCGAACCCAAACTCTTCAATCTTGAATGTCAAGTACTATAATAATATGTTTGAAAGTAAAAAGTAAGAAGGTATTATACATTGGAATTCCGTTTGAGAGTATTCTATTTGTAGGTTGTAGTATGAAGTATCTATCAATATATTATAGTAATTTCACACTTCATCGACATTCATGGAAAGAAACATTCAAACCCTGTCTTTCTCTTCATCTTAGTCGTGTTATAATGCTTTTGAGTCAGTCCTCGTAAAGGTTGAATAGGAAGAAAAAAATCAGGAATTCCAAGCATTGGGGTAGATAGAAAAATTCATTTAAATATGCATTTACAAAGAAGGGTGTGTTTTACTTGATTCTACATAATGTGATATTTGATATCGATACTTTTGAATTTCAAATACTTTTTTCTTATTTAAAAAAACGAACTATGCAAAATCTAGTACTTTGTGACAAAAACTATTTTTCCCGAAATCGAAAAACCCATAGAAAAAGCAACGGTGTAGTTTTTTTCGCATAGAAGTATTATAATAAGAAAGAAATATGGGGTGTGAAGCTATTCCCTGTTGGCAATTGATTGTCATGTAATATTTTGACAAGAAATCGCAATCTGGAAGCAGGATGTACTTAAAATGTGGAACTATAATGTGAAGTTGAGTGACGGTTGAAAGCATGGACGAAATTCATAAAGACAAGAATGACACTATTTATATGTATACAGTTATCAGTTTTAATAGTCCATGCGTCATCTCAGAGAGTGGGAAAGACATCTCACAGATCACCAAGGCACTCATTCTCTTTTCGAAACTACTCTTATAAATTATGTGTGCTTTTTTGCAATGTTCAAAACACTGCATATATTATGTGTAATGTGTGAACTGTGAACCACTGTAAAGGAAAATGTGTCACTGTAATAATATAGTCTATAATATTATGTAGTATGCATATACGTGAACGGTGAATTTGTGTATAATATCCTGTCAGAATAAGGATTTCCTTGGATGAAATGGAAATTATTAAACACATGCATAAAAGGTTAACTAAACCAGCGTCTATTGGGTATTGGGTCTACATATATATATAAGCATATTACTACAAAGGTTTTTGCAACAATTGCTTTAATGTTACATAATTTCTTTTTTTAAATTCATATCATGTCAATTTAAAAAAAAAAAACAAATCAGATTTTAAATTTAAAACGAGTCTTTTACAAAGATTTCGATAGGAGAAATTTAACTGAATTGAATTATCGTGTAATAATTATTATGTGCTACAATAATAAAATATCTATAGATATATATAGAGTGAGAGAGAGGGGGGAGAGAGAGCTCCAATACAGCCAAAAATGTGAGAAAAATTTGATTTAATTCAGAGGACATGAAGTATGTAAAAGAACAGTGCCAGGATAGAAAAAAGAAAAAGAAAACAAAGAAAAGAAGTACGTGCAATTACTACTTTCTTTTCTTAATTTTCTTATTGGTTAAAAGGTTTTTAGAGAGAGAGAGAGAGAGAAAATACAATAGAACAGAGACAAAGACTCACCAGCATTTTTATCTAATTCAATGGAGCTTAACTCAGCTAAAATCTTGTTATCTTGTTGTATTTTTGCTACTATAATTCTCTCGATTTCATTATTGGAAGGGTCATCATCAAAGTGAAGAGATTTTTGAGAGAGCAGTGGCTTGTGCTGTGTAACCAAATCTGTTACAGATGTACTTCTTCTTAGTCGCTTCCTACCATGTTTGTTGGAATTAATTGGAGAGAAGGAGGATTTGACAATTCTCGGAAGCGAGTTTGAGTTTGACAATGCAACACCTGTTGCGGTAAGCGAGGTTGAACACACTGCTGAGAAAGAAGAATCATGCTGAAGCATTTCATGATGCAAACGATTTGCCATTTTTAAATGGACTTTGGTTTTTTAGAAACCTTTTTTCACACATATACATATACTTATTTAATATATATATACATCAAAACAGTACAAGCTCTTGCCCATCAAAACACTCCAAAAGCACCAACTTTTTTCGGAACACTTCCATTTTACCACCAACCAAAATTACACTCACTAAACCAGTTACTTTCTCAAACATGTATGACGACATTAAACACACATATATAAATGGAGCACCAAATAACACTTGTAATTTACAATTCCTAATTTCTTGTTCTTTGAATTTAAACATGCTATAGGATATAGGATACAAAAACGCTGACAAAAAAAATAAAACCGCCATGTTTTGCACGTATCATAAACCGTTCACTGTTGAACGAAAGAAAAATCAAAAGTATATATCTTTATAATGGGACCTTGATGAGTATATATATATATATATGCTCATCGATATCCATAATAAGCTGATTTTTGAATAAACTAAACAAGGAGACTATATTAATCGTTATGCATTTTAAGTAAATGTTCCATACGTGTATAAACAACATATAATGAATAATTTTTTAATCTACATTATAGCATTATATGTTTAGAAAAAGACAAAAATTTTAAAATAATACATCTATTACCTATGTCAGTCATAATATGTCTATAGGTGGTTGATGGTTATGGTAAAGGTACAATACTAATTACAAAAGTTCCGGAGCTATTTGGGGTTTTTAGTCAAGGCTTGTCGTGCTATTGAACGTTTAATGCTTCCTTTTCTTATATTATGTATCACGTGACTTTTCAATGTATATTATTATTTATTACATTTATTTTATGTCATATGTGAATAAAAGATTGATCGCTACAACTTGAGACAACAGATAGAATAGGCATGAAAATGGTAGAAGAGAGTTTTATTTTGAGACAAAGATAGGTAGAGAAAAAGATATAGAGAAAGAAAGAAAGAGATAGAGAGGCTAGCAAAAATCATTTTTTAATCAGACTAAATACCTCTTGAGGAAATTCCCGACGAATGATAAAGTGAGTTTCGCTGCTCTTGCTCTTGCTCCAAAATTGCATCCAGCGACGTTACGACTGGAGTTGATAATGCCGTTGTACTCTCTCCTCGACTTAGAACCGAGTCTAATTTCATCGTCTCAATTAGTAAACTTTCTTAAAATCTTCCTCAAAATACTCATATTTACATAATATAATATACAATATACATACAGCAATGTACCTACATGATTAAATATTAACGATATAGATATATATTATATATATATATACAAATACTGCTATACAATTAATACAAAAAATATATAGACTCTGGTTAAAAAGGTAGAATGATACTTCGAATTATGCCACTACGAAAACAAAAACTTTCAATACTACCTCTCTCATGCCATTTTATTTTTGTAAACTGCTTTTGTAACTAGCAAATTTTGTTCGAATGCAATAATGAATGTTGTCTGATTTAAGATTCAATCCGTCACAACTTTCTACCCTAGTGACTCATGTGCCCCATTCCACTGTGATCATATTACGGCCGTAATTCCTTCTGTGCATTGACTTTCTACTTTTCTTGCTTACTTGATGCGTAACTATAATGCATGTTGCATACGTAAATCCTTTACTACATGATGATCTAATAAATTTAGCATTTAGCAAACAATATTTAAATGATGATTCCTTTAAAAAAAATTTCTTATATTGTAGTATCTACAAGTTGTCAACTAACATTCAAAGTTATGTATATATATCTGTGCTTAAGATTTCCTCTGTATCAACTGTCATTCATTGTGGATAACAAAAATCCGAAAGAATCGGATTTTTATATTACTTATAAGTTATAACTGAGAATTGCTTGATTTATGTATAAAGATAAACTGGCCGAAAGTTGATTTTTAAAATGTATGTATCTATATAACAGTCATGGTTTAATGTCTGTGCAAACTACAGACTTTACATGCAAGTGGTTTAAATTGTGTACCTACATAAGCTATATATATATGTACATATATTATATATTACGTCACCGATTGAGGAGAAAGTAGTGGAGAACGTAAAAGAAACATCCTCATTATCAATGGCATCAAATTTCATTCTGTATTCAAATGTGCTTGTGTACGTAGTATGTATACATGTTATGCTCAGTAAAAAAAAGCACACATAGGACCATAAAAGGAATGCTTTTGAAGAGATACATTTGGAGTTGAAAACTTGTAATAATGTGATAGCATTCATAAAATATGTATACATACATTATTTTAGGACATACACATACTATTCTATCTAATATATAATGTGTTTTTATAGATAGGTATGCCGACTAGCTCATTGTATAACATGTGCCATGTGCCATACTACTTTTGCACTACTACTATTGATCTACGTGGAACGTGAAGTCATTGTGAGTTGTGAAAGAGGCAGTGATTTTATGGTCGTATAAAAATTAAAAAAAATTAATAATTCACTGGCGTTCTATAAAAAGCTTTATAAGGTATAAGTTTTCCCAATTAAAAATATAAACTTTTGTTATCATTGCTTTCGTATGTACTCGATTTCATACACAAAATATTATACAAATATGATAATACTGATAACAGTATAGTATGTATGTATGAATAACCTCCTTTTAAAACCATGTATTGTAATATCCGTTTTGTATAGTTTCTTGCTTTCAAGATAAAATCTTTATATTACACGTATAGTAGGTAATAAGTAATAAGTATATAGCAAAATTCTCCCTTATACGTCATCTTATACTATTAAAATTGTAGTATAGATAAATGTGTTATGAGTTATAATGAATAAAAGCTAAAATATCATATAGATTTTATTCGATCAAAAAAGTGTTGTTGTACGTCCTCCGAATCTCGATAGTTTATATATATAATAATATGGAATTATAGTGAAAATCTTACAACATATATTAAGAGGTATGTTGTTAAAAGAAAGTGTTAAAGAAACTGTACAAGAAGGCTATTTTCAATATCGTAAATAAAAGAAGGAAATCAGGTTTCTTAGAGAAGGTAATGCATTTCTAACTATATGATACTGTGTGTATATATATATTTATTATTTATACATAAACATAAATAGGTCATAATGAAAGACATTAAAAGATATTTATCTGACCTGGAGTTGAGCACAAAGGAGAGTCTGGAGGAGAATGGCCTAAGGAAGAGTGACGAGATGACGAGGCACGAACAGATTGCTGAAGTGCATTAAAAATGAAACCATTATGAATAAACATGTCTGACTTTAGTCAAGAAAAGTATCCACTCAATACAGACATAGACACACACGTGTAAAAAATAGTAAAATTGTCTCAAACCTTTTTTAAGACTTGCAGTTCTAACATCCTGTAAATGTGAAAAAAAAATTGAGAATGTACATAAATGAAATTTTTCCACATATATGCAATACATGTACAATATATATAAACTACTACATATATAATATATCATAATATATCTACTACTGAACTGTCAATGAAACAATATATACACAACAACTTATTCACTTCTTTTTGTGTATCATATCAGAGAAACTTACAACTCCTCATGTCGGACGTTCTGCAACTCGGTCTTCTTTTCCAACTCACGAATTTTTGACTGCTTTCATCAATGATTTTATTAACAAGAAATTGTAATTGCCACCGCATCCAATTAAAAAATAGGAATAAAAAGAGTCCAGTTATTAGATAAGGTGTTCATGTACAGAGAAAAGATGTTGAATAGAACATTACATATTACATGTTAAACTACAGGGAGGTGAATGAATGACCACAAAGATGGATAATCATGTCCCAGCCCAAGACGAAGATGGAGAAAGCAACTTCTTGTTGTTCGTGGATTTTACACCTTAACATGAGGAGAGAGAGAGGATCAAGAAAAGGTTCATGTCACATATATTATGTTCTTTTTCTTGTTTAAAAAATACCAAAAATTAAAGCTATATAGTATATGTAGCATATTATATCTGTAGATGTATCGTATCAATGTATCTTAATATTATAATATAATATTATGTATTTTAATTTTGTATAGTATGAGTAAGAAAAAAAGCAAGAATAGTAATCAGTGTACTATTGTATTATGCATGACTTTTATTTGCATATTTCGAAAAAGGTTAATAAGAATTGTAGCAAAATCTAGCACTAATCATATAAATGTAATGTGGCCAAAAATTAGTATTATACAGCCGTGTGCAATAAAAATGTCAAAATTCAAAGTCGAAAGAAATTGAAAAAAAAAGTATTTGTAAGTACATGGAGGAAGTAAATAAAAAGTGGCTCAAGATGTATGTGGAGCTATAGTGTGGAGCGTGTGAGTAAATAGTTGTGTGTACTTTGCCCAAAAATCTATTCGAATATCTTAGTTTTGGAATGTTTTTTTTGCTGTGTTGGATATAGAAAGAGATAGAAGTGATAAAATAATAAGAATGGATCTTTTGTGTGCATGTGTATTATAAAAATAAAATATAAATTTTGTTTGTTGTTCCCCTCCCCCCACAGGTGCCTTTCTCCATTCAACGAGGACTTTCACCAAAAGTTTCAGCATTTAAACCTCTCCTCTTTTATTTCCTGGTCTTTACACGTGCACTACACAGTTCATTAGTGAGATTCAGTGCAGTAAAATGTAAAATGTCTTGTGTTACATTTTTGTAATAATTATTAATGTATCATTTTTATTGAAAAGTTAAAACCATACCTCGACGAGTTATATACTGTGCTTTTATAAGGGACTGAAACCTAAAGTTTTTATTAAACTTCAATCATGAGAGGTTCTAGAGAATGTAGAAAAACATTATACTGCGAGCATGATTTTCTTCATTGACAGTAACCAGTGGGGGACCCCCCACAATTTTCTATCTATTTAATTTTCTAAATTTACTGGTCATTTGTTCTTTCCCTTTTAAGTTTTTACTTTCACCTTCATACTTTCACCACCCCGTGTTTTTTTAATACCTCAACCCGAATTAAATGTCCAATCATTTTGATAATAATTATTTTTAATGTTAATACGGGAGTATTAAAACTTATAAGCATATTAAATTTTTACCATAATTTTAAATTTACTTTGTTAATGTTTTAGTATTGCATTTTTATGAGCGGACTTGAGCCATACATAGTCAAAATTTCATACATTTTACATTTTATGCAAAGGAAAAGAAATAATACGAAATAAATAAAAAGACATTTTTACGCACTTGAAGTGTTTCGATTGTATGAATTTCAGATTTTTTCTTGTCGAGTCTTGCAAGTCGGTTGACCTCATCTCTCTTCTCTCGTAGCTGTAACAATGCTTCAGCATGCTGACGCTCGAGTTCTTTTCTTTGTTCGGACGCTTCCCTTATTTGCTATTTATAGAAAAAAGGTTTCATTGAAATACAATATTATAGGGGTTGGCAAACGAATAGTCACAGTTACAAACTTTAAGAATTAGTTATAAGAAGGTACACAATATGAACAGCAACATGATAAAATTTTCTGTCCTTTTATATCTATAAAATAAATATAGTATAATTTCTGTACTAATCAAGGTATTTACGAAACTGAACTGAAACATGGTCAAAAGGTATCAAATATATAGAATATATACAAACAACAATAGCATTTTCAGTATCGGGAAAATGTTGTAATTATAACTGTTGTTATTATGTCATGATTAAAATTCAACAAGAGCGTTTAAAATATTTACAATACATATATATATATATACATATTATATACACATAATATACAGGCTAAAATATGTACAGTATGAAATTTTCACACCGAAGACAATCTATGTCTAGTATATAAAATATTAGTTTTATAATTTGTCTCAAAATGTGATACAAATTGAAGGGATGAATATTTTTTTGATGTAAATGTGTAAATACTATTTATACATTTTACACATGTCATAATAAATTATCTTGTGTAGGAATAAACAAGAAGAAGCATTTATATTATTTATACCGTAAGAAATATATACTTATTATGTAGTTATATATAAATAGCTAATAGTGATTGGATGTTCTAAGTACTAATATGTTTTTATTACAAAGCTACTAAACACTTTTATGTGTAACGAACAAGAAAATGAGGAAATCAATTTGTATGTGTGGATGGTAATGTTTTCATGCATATACATACATTATGGAGACACAGGTGTACAAACATTCACATTCACATTACAAACACATATACAAAAACATGGGAAAAGAGAATAAAAGAAAACAGGAGAAAGTACAGAAAAAGGTGTATAAAAGTGTATGAAGGATGAAAATTATGTCATGTTTTTTCTCTAATAATGCTATGAAATGTATACGTATATATTTATACATATATATTTATATTTACAAAAGTAGGTTTGTCCTCTTAAGAATTTTTTTTTTGAATGTTTCATTCTGTTTTACCTTCAGAATTGACTCCAGGTTGGAAAACCTTACTGGAAACCAGCCCAGCGCCAAGCCCTTGAAAAATCTGTCCTCTCACTTAAATCACAAGAAAAATTTTAACATTGTATACAAGTGTTGTAAGATTATCTAAAACGCACTTTCACTGCTTGAAGGATCAATAGGATCCAGTTTAGTGTCACTAAATAATTTGCTTTTATCACCATTCAAATAATTTGATTGACCACACTGTGTACAGAGAAGGTCAGAAATCTCTTAAGATCATCCACTGCATGTCAAATCGAAATAACGTCTCGTCGGCTTGAACGATGGCTGACTTGAAGAGATGAATGTTGCCATACACGTCCTCTTAATCTCTTTTGTTCACAAATCACAATGGAGTAAATGACTATGAGTTTATTTATTTAGTGCACACTATTATGACGTAATAATTAAGAGTAAGAAATAATAATGATAGAGTCCTCACAACAATTACATGCCAAATTGGTGCAGACAAGTTGGCATCATCTACCTTTGTAAATTCTACGCAGCCCTAAAGAATCGATAGCGAATTTCGGTCACGAGTTCGCCCGAAAGCCCACCCGTTTCATGCAATCGATACTCACTTTCTCCCACCACCACCATCAATGCTACTACTACTACTACTACTACTACTACTACTACTCTTTTTACTATTCCTTTTATGCTATATAAGCTCAACAATTCTTTTTCTATTTGAGAAAAGAGATATCTTCTCACTCTACACGTTCATATTCTTATATATTTTTCTGCTTTCTCTCTTTTTCACTTTCTCTCGCTAACTTCTTTACTTCTATTATTTTTTTGTCACTTTTTTGCCTAAAAATTGCCTACTCCACACGTACGTACAGAATATTAAATAGTTTATTCTATTTTCTCTCTATATATCCCATCACTTCACTTACTTTCTACAACTTCTTCATGTACCCTAAAATGAGGCCAAATTACACGGGTATTTGAAAGATTTCAAGTGAAGCCAATGTAAAGTAAATAGTTATCAAAACAAGAACATTTTGCGTTCTAATATACCTTTACTTATTACAAACTTAGTATTTTGACATAATGATCTGTCATGATCTTTGAAATGACTTGAAGAAGCATCTATTCATGCATAATATCCTGTAC
This sequence comes from Sminthurinus aureus, assembly GCA_034698265.1. NCBI lineage: Eukaryota > Metazoa > Arthropoda > Collembola > Symphypleona > Katiannidae > Sminthurinus > Sminthurinus aureus. Next base: position 16,361 of record JAQGBH010003887.1, read on the forward strand.
ATACTACAAAATACAAAATGATGAGTCAAACACTCCTACATACTTGTAGATATACTCATAATATGATACATACACCACATCGATACATAAAACTGTTTTGTCTGCTTGACAGACACTTTAGCACATGTTCATTTTTATCAAGGAAAAGAACTTACAAAAAATGAAATATAGCTGTGGGTACAAGAAAAAACACTGTTCAACGTTTAAATAGCGATTATAGTAAAATATGAATTTATGCTTTTTCGGGGCTTTGTTTTATTTTCTGTAAATGTTAAAAAATTGCCAATGCTCACGTGTTGCAGAAGTTAAAAGAACAGGTTTTTATATTATGTTTTGCATATATATGTATATATATATATATATATATATATATATATAGAATAGAATATTTATTTGATATGGGTAGGCACCCTCTCAACTCGTATGTATATATATAATATATATATGGTTGTAAATTATGGTGTATTAATTAGTTACTTGTTAATTTATGCATAATTTTTAAGACTCCCTAGGCCAAACATTATATGGAACCTTAACATAGAATATAATAATATACTGACTTTTACAAGATTTTTACTTTTCACTCTGTCATCTATGCAAAACCAAAATAGGTACAAACTTTTCCGTCTAAAGTTCTCCAAAAAAAAAAACACCATTATGTACTAACCAATCAGCTACAAAAGACTTACACAGTTACAAGAAATAAAAGTATTTCAATCATTTCCTGATGTCCTTGTCTATTTCATTGAAAGTTTTTGGAATTCTAAAGACAGTATAAGATTATATAATATCATTATAAATGACGATATGCATAATAGTATCCAATAAATTTCCCCCATTTTGTACAGGAAAATGTGAAAAAGGGTTTTACTAATGCAATAGTTGATACAAAATACATTTTTTATAAAATATGAAACACATAATATGTTACAATACACCGATATATTTCTAGACTTTCTGAAAAATAACAGTCTATATCTATATAATATATATTAGGTAACGTAAGTTCATGAAATGCAGTATATTATATCTAATTTAAAGAATTAATATATTTGATGTCTATTATTGTAAAATTTAGATTTTGTTATTTGTAATTTGATGATAATTCTCTATTTCAAAAAAGAAGAATATTTTTTGTTTCAAGTATAAAACAAATATATATATGTATAAATAAAGCATTGAAAATTGGAATTAGAAGATTGTGTGTGTGTGAACTTTTTAGCTACTTTTAAATTGGTTGTGTATCCATTGGTTGAGTGTCTCCGCTACCCGTTTCTTTTTTATTTACTATTTCGTTGAACATGAAAGCACTTTGACATTCTTGTAAATATTGGGTTGAACGGTGCTCATCAAGGAAAATTGCATACACTTTCTTTACATCTTCGATATCCACCTTTTAAAATTGGGAAATATAAACAAAAAACATTAATATCATTTTGAACTTTAACTACAATAATATGAATTATCTTTTATAAATATTATAGAAATAATAGTAAAACAAATTTTAAAAAATAAACAAACCTCATTAGATTTTCGTCGTCTAGCAACAACCCCAGCTGTTGTAATAAGTTGAATAGCATATCTTAGAGAAGTGTCTTGGGCAATACGTGAAAGAACTGATAAAGCATCAGGTTTTAATTCACAATCTTCCTCCTCACAACGGATTTTAAGGATTTGTTTCAGTTCTTTTTCTTCATATGGTGATGTTTTAATGATAATCATACGGTCTAAGAGATCAATAGGAATTCCATGAGGTGATTCATAGTTTGTTCCTCGAATTTTAACAATACCACGATTTGTTGCCATTATAATTACTGGGGACATTTCATGTTCTAATGCACGATTTAAGAATGAAAAACATTCTATATCCAACATGTGAGCCTACAAAATTGTCATTAAATAAAAAGAACAATATTATTAATTTATAATTTATAACATGAAAATTTTATCATTTTTAAATATATTACAGTACCCCGTAAAAGTGTGAATACATTGGCGTGTTTTTCTTTCACGCCGGATTTGCGGGTGACTCTGGGACTTTTCAGCCATGGTCAAAGCGACAACGTTGTTGGAAATGCGA
>JAQGBH010003888.1:0-18438 GCA_034698265.1 Sminthurinus aureus
CATTTGTCCAAATCCGCCACTCCTGCGAAAAATTACTCCCAAAAAGATCGGTTGCTAGATAACCGCCTCACCCTGTATATTGGCAAATACTCCGAATTACAAATGTCCGTTTGATTTATTTTGCATCCAGATCGAGCATCAAGCATACAACACTAAAGTCTCATTTTCAATTGTCAATTTTCAACACAGTAGAAACCAAAAATAAATCCAACTAGATAATTTTTTTTGGAAGAATTGGGGACGAATTCGAATGCGGAAAGCATCCAAAAATTGTCTCATGATATTCTGTGCAAAAATTGTAAAATATCAAGATTCAAGAACCAAGAATCAAGAATCAAAATTCAACAAGGAAGAAAATACCCAAGACAAGAGTCAAGAGTCAAGAGTCAAGAGTGACGTGATTTGCTTAAAAGTCATGAGTTGAGCATTGAAATTGAGTGGCAGAAGAAGGCAAAGGGGAAAAGATTAAAAATATTACGAAATAAGAACGACGGAGAAAATTGAGTTGAGAATTGACAATTGACAACTAAGTACATTATTTTATTTAGACTCTAGAATCGAGAATCGAGAATCGAGAATCGAGAATCAAGAATCGAGAATGTAGTCTATGTAACGTGGTCTGTAACTAAGCCAAAAGAAACGTTAATTCAAACTCTTTAGACAAGAGTCTTTAGATTTGAAACAAGTGAACAGTGAACACGGGCAGAAAACTACACCTGCAAAAAATTGTGGTAAATGGTAAAATGGCAAATGTTCTAAATGGAGTGTAAATATGACGCTTGTTCCTCTTTTTCTCTCTCCTGTTTTCTTGCATCTATAATATTTTTTTCTTGTACAAGTACAGCTTTTGACATTGTGCCACAAACCACAACTTTATCAGCTTGGTTATTATTATTATTACTGTGATATTATGTAAATTTCCCTGTGATATGTGACTCTCAGTTCTCAATGCAATGTACACTTTACAATGTACAATGTACAATGTACAGTGTACATGTGGCTGAAACTCGTGTAAACTTTTAAACTTTTGTACTTGATACTTGATACTTGATACACTAGACACTAGACACTAAACAGTAGACAAATGAAACATGTAAAATATCATGCTAATTATTATTATTACTACTGCTGCTGCTGCTACTGCTGTGTGGTAATTTCAACCATTGAGAAATTCTCACCTCGTAACTCTAATTCCGCTTCTACTTGTGACTTGTGATTTGTGATTCAATCCTTTTTAATTTTACATTCTACATACTTCTGATGGAGATATCTACAATCTACCATATACAGCATATAACATACATACATACAACTTACAACACCTTGCAATTTTCAGTTGTGATATCATATTTTTACACAACCTACCTCTTGAATTTTACCTGTACGTTGGATTTTGTATTTGGTACTATAAACTATAAACTATCAACTATGAGTTGTGAGTTGAATCTCGTAAATAAATTAAATACGAGTTGCGAATTCAGAGCAGGAACAGGAAAATGGGTAATGAGCAGGCACGGCAAATTTACTGTTGGTATGTTAGAGGCTCGAGTCTCGAGTGTACTTTATTATTTACTAGAATTATTAGAGGTGCATCATGTTCAATTAAATAGAAATAGAAATAGATTGTGACGGCCCTCTCGGATTAAATTAAGCTAGAGTAGTTTGTACTCTCTAGTTTGTACTTTGTAAATGAAATTGAAGGCGTGTCAAAAGATCCTAGTTCAGTTTCTGGTCTGAATCTTCAGTTTTGATTCTATAGGTTCTAGATTCTAGAATCTAGAATCTACTCATATAAAATAAAATAGGAATGCAATGTTAAAACACCGAGGTAGCCCGGGGCAAAAAAGTGTCATTTTATATTTTATTTGTAGTTAATTATTAACAAAACATTTTTTTTCTACGGCGGGGCTCCGTTTATGATCACTTGATAATGATCTTTGAAATTTCTCTATTTAAGAACAGGAAAACCGGGGAATTTAAATTTAAATTGTGTGGAAACTTTTTAAGTTGCAAGTTGGTGAATTTTATTTGATATTTGGTATTTGGTGCCCTGTGCTGCCTCATCCCTCCCAGTTGACGATATAACTCATGAGAATGACGGGGAATGAGGGGAAAGAGGAAAGGAATAGTGAGAATGAAACTAGTTGTTTTTTTGTAAATGTGTGAATTCCGTGTGTGTGTAATACATATGTAAATGCTGCTCGCTACTCTCGACTCTGTACTCTGTTCTCTGTTCATTCTGAATTCTGCATGTTACATGTTAAATTATGGTGTGTTTGTAGTTTGTAAATGCCAGGATGATTTATGACGGGTTTTTGATTTACAACAGCAACCCAAAACCCAAAACCCGGGCTCCGAGTTGTAGCGGCAGTCGGACTCGGACTCGGAATCAAAACTACAGTAAAACTATAGAACTAGAAGCAGAGAATTGGAACTTGGAACTTGGAGCTGGAGAAGAATTCCTCCCCTTTTGTAAATTTCCGTATTCTGTGGTATATGATTATTTTTTGGAAAGAGGGAAATCTACATGCTCTTTTGCTCAATAAAACAAAAGTTTTTCAACGACCAACTACCGACGACCGACACAGCAATTATTCCAATGTTACATGTAATATTACACAAGTTGTGAATTCCTTAGCTATTTTTATTATGACAAAATTGAATGATCCTGAGGATGGCGATGGCGATGACCGTTATTTCTTATTTCAACGAGGCTTAAGTAAAATAGTACAATAAAAAAGGTATGCATGTGTAATTGCTGTATTGCTTTTCTTTTCCAGTATTATTTTTCTCCTGAAGATTGTCGGTTGTAGATTCTAGATTCTAGATTCTAGATTGTAGATGCATAAAAAAACCTATATTTAATTTTCCCCTTTTTACGTTGTCATACTACATAAATCATAAAAAATCATAAAGCATTTGACATTTGACATGATATTTTTCAAATTTATACAAAATATCAAAGCTCTCGTTTGATTTCAAAATTTCGTGCGACTTGGACTTGACATTTAAAACTGTTTGCTTCTTGTAATATTTAAACAACTCTATTTAATAATTTATAATGGAGGACGGATTATGTAGAATAGTTATTAAAATAGAAAATAGATACATGTTGTTCATGAACCATCAACTCGAGTCCAAAAACAAGCTTAAACGATGCAATGCCGTGCAAAAAAGGACAAGAGTACAGAGTTTTTTCTATTCAGTATTTACCTATTACCTATGCTGTGCGTCACAGTTTCAACTGTCAACTGTCAAATTTCAATTGTCAACTGCCAACTTTCTATTTCATCCACTTTCCTGTTTCCTATTTTTTATTGACGAAAGTTATGCTATGTTTTTTGAGCTACTCGAGTTTATTTTGCATTTTATTATTTTATTATATTTTGTCTCGTATGAATGAATGAATGGACTAAATTATAGTTTAAAAATAGAAGGGACAGGAAATTCATCCGGAAAAAACATGCCATTTTCTTCCAATTCATTCCATTGTAAATGACAGTGCAGTAGTACAGTATAGTCAGTAGTCACAGTTGTTTTTTTTTTTAGCTTTTCTGTTATCTGTTATCTTTTACAATATCAAATGAATAAATAGAAATTAATATGAACGAATCCTACTTATTATAAATTATAACTAAATCATTTTTTTACTTTATGAGTTCAGTAATAGACAATGCTATTACTCAATTTGTGACTATTTTGTATCGCCTTAAAAGCACAAATGGTCTAGGCTCCAGAAGAAAAGCTGACTATAAAATTACGGAATCGTCTCTGTCCACAGTCTTACGCATTCTCAAAATATTTCCCCTTGTTTAAACATTTTCCGCTAGATGGTGCCACTAAATATTTAACACTTTGACTGCTAGATGGCGTTACTCGGAAATTAGATTTTTCCCGATCAATGGCGCCACTAAGTAGTTCAAATTTTGTCCGCTAGATGACTAATTAAGTATCGTCGGGAAGCGCACTCAAACTGTCCACAGATATACGCACACGAGGAAAACAATAGTTGGCTTCGCTTCCTAAAGCCTAAAGAGCAAAAAAAAGCTTTATTTACTCAAAAAAATACACAATAAAATACTACACGGATGTACGAGTAGAATATAAAATGGAGATAAATATTAGATAAAAGATATTTTTACATTGTACATTGTACATTCTATACACTATACACTATACACTATACACTATAGAAAATGGGAAAGGCGAAGGGGGAATATTCAATTGTGAATTGTGAATCTAGAATTGTGAATTGTGGAATTATGTAATTCAGCATTGCATGTTCATTTTCAATTTCAAACTCGGAGCTTCTCATCTTTTCAAGTGTGTACATTCAACATTCAACATTCTAGAATTGTGCATGCAGTATGAATGTGCACCGTGCACACTATTTAATGTACTTTTGCATACTTTCGTCATTCGGCATTCGGATTAGGTCCCATGAGACAAACTACAAAATACAAAATATGATGAGGAATGAGATCGAGAGAGAGAGAGAAGTTAGAGTGGAGTATCTTGAATTTTGAATTGGATGATGCAGGAGCGAAAGAACAACAACGAAAACGACTGCTGATATAAATTGATAAACTCCAGTGATAACTGATAAAAAAGATACGAGTTCACTTCACAGTTCAATTTTCCCATTTTCATTCTCATCATTTTACATTTACATTTATATTTATTTATTTGCACCTTTTTACTTTTTACCTTTTTACTTTGCAAAGTCAGGCATTTCACATTTCACATCTCACAGCTGCTTTGCACAATGCACAATACACAATCTAATATTCACCATATTTTAATCATTTTGATTTGACTCCACCGTACAAAATAACAAATAACAAATAACAAACACGGAACGCCGAACAGCTTTCATCATGATTCATCATTCACCATTCATCTTTCATCCTTCATCCACAATTTATAACATGAATTATTTAAATACGCAATTTATTTTATGCCATAAATTTATTATAGTTTATAGTGTTTGTACAAATGACAAAGTTTAAATTGCGAGTTTTTAGTTTAGGTTAGAAATGCAAATTTTGTACGAGTTGGATATCAATTATGAATTCCATATTCCATATTTGGTGTGTATATTTTGTATTTTTTTGTGTGCTACTGGACGTTGGTATTGATATTGACATGGACATTGGTATGACGTTCAAGTTTTACATGTATGAATTGTGAATGTGCAATGTACAATGTCCAAGTACCAAGTACGTGGATCCACTGACACTGACACTGTCACTGCAACTGTTTGTGCGTTAATCCTCAATGTTGCTGTTTTATCAACTCAAAAACTCTAAAAGTTGAAGCTTCAAGCTTCAAGTCAAGTTAATATTTGATGCCTTTTACGTAATATATAATTCACATGCAGGACAAATGGGGCAAATTCAAATATTCTGTGTGACGTCTAGAATCTAGAATCTAGAATTTAGAATCTAGAGTTTAGAGTCACTCATCAAAATGCAAGGGAGAGTCAAATGTTGTCTGTTTGTAGTGTGTAGTTTGTGCATATGTTTGCCCGTTCGTTTGTTTGTTTGTTTGCTTTCCTGTTTGTCTATTTCGTGCTCGATACAGATTACACATTAGACATTATACATTAGGCATTATACCGAGTTGTTGGATGTTGAATTGTTTGTTTATTTAGCAGATGAAACGGAATGAAAATTACATGTGTAAAGCTACCAAATCCAAACTCCAAACTCTGTTTTTACAATCACTATGCTGATCATTGAACATTGAACATTGAGGATCCAGAATATTTCACATTAAATTCAATTGAAGGGTTCAAGTCAATTTTCAAAAGAATAATATAGATTTTATATTTTATACTTTGCACGTTCCATAAAAAGGATAAATATTTGTGTTGCATCGAGGGTCGAGGATCGAGTAATTATTATTAAAACCTCAGGTTGTAGATTTTATAAAACACGTTTTGACCACGGCGCTGCAGAGTGCACGGGAAAATTGGATGAATTGAAAATGGAATGGTCAATTATCAATGCTCAATGGTCAAGTTACCGAGGAAACCCAGAAAAACAACTCCAAACTTGACTTTTACTGGTTAAATAGGTAGAAAATTGAATAGTTTTCTATTAGTCCTGTTCCAATTTCTCTCCTTCTCTCTTTCTGTCTCAGTCTCAGCTGCTCATTTTTGAGTTGATCGAGTATCGAGTAGTTCCTAGATTTTAAATCCCGAGTACATTTTGTACCTTTTACTTTTTACTTTTTACTTGAATAAGCACAAATAATGTAAAACTTGTTGAGTTCTTAATGCCAGAAAATAGCAGATGGCAAATGCCAAATCCAATTTGAGATTGGAGTGAAATGGAAAAGTTCAGGTTGAACATTTAACCTGAGTTGAGAGTTGAGAGTTGCAAGTTGGAAAAGTAGGAAAATTTAAGCTATCAACTACAAACTACAAACTACGAACTGCCAACGAATCCTTCATGCGCTTAATAAACTGTATATGATTTGTACACAAGTAAGTTGACTGTTGTCAAAAAACTGGAATACGGAAAATGAAATTTCCCGTATTATAACATTTTTAGCCCAAAATATCCTACTTTTCCCTTTTTGCACTTGTCTTATTCTCAGTTGAAAAATCATGTGTAAATAGTAAATAAAGGCAGAGCGGTTTATGATATTTTCTACTGCTTAATGCTAAATGCACAAAATCCACAAGCAAATGAATAAATGCACTCTGCAATCTGTAATTTCCTGTATTACAAATTGTGAAGTAACAAGAAAATTGAAAATTGTCCATCACGAATTTTCATTTTTATTTTTTGTTTTTCATTTTCATGTTCAAGTGAATGGGGAATTATTATGAAAAATGGAGGACTTTCCATTTTTTGAACCATCAATGTCACATGTGTTGGTTATGGGTCATTGTGTGGTGTATTGAAAGTTGGAAGTTGGAAGAGTGCTGAATACTGAATACTGAATACGGAATATCTTGATAATAAAACCCCAAGTACTCCAAACTCCAAACTCCAAACTTGAGATCATCTGTTCAGTATTCAGTCGGTACAACTGGTAAACTGTAAGCTGTAAGCTGTACATTTTATATTGTGCATTGTACAACCATGCGGAAATTTGTCAGTGTTTCATGCTCACACATTTTCATTCAACATTCTACATTGTACATGCATCTAGAATCTAGAATCTAGAATCTAGTATCTACGCGAACGTGAAGGATGCGAGCGAGAGAGTGAGCGACTAAGCGAGCGGCGAGAGGACGATGAAAAACAGAGAGAGAGAGAGAGAGAGAGAGAGAAACGAAAGAATGGGCTTGTGTAACTTGAGTTTCAGCTTGAGGTTTGGTTTTGAGTTCAGTTCCACTTTAAACACCGTTGTGAACAGATCGGATCGGTTTGGCTTGTTTTTCAATTGAACGCGGTTGGATTGCTTACGGTCCGACTCGCAGTATATTAAAAATATTGACTGTACTTCCGGTTCCGGTTCCAGTTCCAGTTCTAGTTTCATAGTTGCTTGATGCAACAGTGTTTACTGTTTAATTGTCCATTTTGACTCAGTTTCCACTTTTAATCTTGAATTGCCCTGGTATTTATTTACGTGCACGCGTGATCATCTCGAGACTCCAGACTCCAGACTCTAGAATTCAGGCTGGAGAAAATTGTGTTGTGATTGTGTTAAAACATAGTAAAAAATACTTGACATTTTATTCGGAGGGTTTCAAATTTGGACTTTCAAAATCTGTAAATATCTGGCTCTTTTATTTAAATTGAGTTGAGTTAAAACCAAACGTTTTTTAAAAGTTGTGTTGAGTTAAAACCAAACGTTTTTTTAAAGTTGTGAAAAAAGTAAAATAAAGATAAGACAAAGTTATTTGTGACATTTATTAATGGGATTTTCCTTACTTTTCCTTCTTGTCAAAGAAAACAAAAGAGGTGTTTAAATCTCCGAAAGGAAGGGAAAAAAAGGATTAAGTGTAAATACGGAAGAAGAAAAACCAAGAAAAAATTTCAATTTTTGACTTGAACTTTCAATGTTAATTCTCGAGACTCGAAACTCAAGACTCGAGACTCGAGACTTTTGGTATAAGTGATTAAATTACTGAGAATTGAATTGAATTGTGATGTGATTGACATTGATACTGTGATTTTGATATAAATATAAAATATAAATGTATTTAGACAAATATTTACAACAGTGTAAATAAAATAGGGGAAAAAATGCGCTAATTGTTGTGAAAAATTACAAATTAAAGGAAATATTAAAAATAAAAGGAAATATTATTTTTTGAAAACAACTCTATAGAAAAGATAGAAAAATAGTGAAAATGTGAGAGAAAAGATGAAATGTCCGAGTTTGGGTCAGTTTCAGGTTCAGTGTCAGAGTCAGAGTCAATTGAGAGTGGATTGGGACTGGGTGTGGGTGTGGGTGGTCCGGGGTTTTCGGGGTCAGGGGTGACAGAAGATTACCTGGATGTGGATCGAGATGAGCTCTTGATGAATGATAATGTCGGTGGTGGTAATTATTATGGAAGTGGGGGTAGTTCATTCCCCTCTTCAATCCTCAGTTCGCCCTTTTACCCCAACCCAAGCCCAACAACAACAACAAGCAGTCTAAACCCCATTACAAATTATAACATAAATACAAACCCAAATCCAACGACGACCTCATCCTCAACTAGTGGTTTAGTTGTCAACTGTGTGACGAATGGAGTGAAAGGGTTGGCCAATGCATTGGGTTGTGGAGTGGATTCCTCCACTTCCTCTTTCTCTTCCTCGTCATCATCATCATCGTCGTCTCTTCCGTTTGGAATTGGAGTTGGTGTGTCAAGTGGGTCTAGTGTGAGTAGTGTGACGAGTAGTAGTTTACTGGGTGATACCAATGAAATTTTTCAAATGTCAATGTCAATATCCTCGAGTGAAGTGATGGGGGTTGGGATGGGAGTGGGGGTGGAGGATTTTGGTGGGGGTGTGTTTCACAATTATAATAATAGTTTGTTACACGATGCCATAGCAACAATAGGACAATCCGCTACGGATTCCGCAACTGCAACCGCAGCATCAATAGCGATTGGAATAGGAGCGGGAAATGATTCCACCTCCACCGGCCCAACAGCCTCTTCCTATTTTCTAGTGTTAATCATGGCATCTCTCATCGTCCTCACCATCGTCGGCAACGTACTCGTCTGCCTCTCCGTCGTCCTTGTGAGGAAACTGAGGAAACCTCAAAATTATCTCCTCGTCTCACTCGCCACCTCCGACTTATTCGTCGCCCTCTTCGTCATGTATGTCAATAAAAACAAACAACATTCAAAGGAAATCAAATTTTATCAATTCGGTATTTTTAGGAAGCGAAGCTGAGTTTTGAAATCCATTGTCTGTCTGTGCAAATATCCATTGTCCATCTAGTGGACAAATTTTTAAATAGTTAGTGGCGCCATCTTGAGAACATATTTTTATTTATTTGGTGGCACCATCTTGCGGAAAATTTAAAAAATAGCTAAAGGCGCCATCTTGCGGAAGATTTAAAAAATAGCTAGTGGCGCCATCTTTCGGACAAATTTCTGGAAACTAGTGAAAACTAGTTTTAAGGATTCTTTATTGTATGTTTTATAAGGACATAGAGGATTTTGACAGTCAGCTTCGCTACCCTGAAGAGCCTGAAGAATTGATGTTTTCCATGTGATATAATTTCTGTTTTATTTATTTCTAGGCCTTTTGCCATTGTCTTTGAATTTCACGAGAGTACTTGGCCACTCAATCCTGCCCTCTGTGATCTCTGGGTGTCAGGTAAAAAAACCCTTATTTTCTTGCATTTTGATGTACAGCATAAATTTTAAGTTCATTTTACATCATCAAGGCTCAAAATTTTATAAAACACTAGCTGAAAAAATTAGAAGGATTTGTCAATGGTTTTCTAGAACCTAGAATCTAGAATCTAGAACATAGATTTGAAAATATGTAAAGAATTCATCATTCGCAATTCTGAATGGATTTTATTACATCAATTTGAAATTTAGAGTTTAGATACTGGAGATCTCGAGATTTCTATTTATAATTTCCAGTGCATCACATTTCCTCGCTTTTGTAGTGAATATTAATGTTCCGTATTCATTAGTTGGATGAAAAATTCTCAATTTTAGACATATTCTCCTCCTTTCATTTTGAGTCCCGTGAGACTTTTCACTTTCATCTCTCAGCTCTCAGCTCTCGTCTCTCATCTTAACTCTGTAAACGGTGAAGAGTGAGCACGTGTAGATATTTTCACCTAAAATAGAAAATTAGATTTAACAAGATTTGAAAAATTGCTACCAAGTTCCGCTCAAGAATCAAGAATCAAGACTCAAGACTCAAGACTACAAACTCGAGACTTGAGACTCGAGATTAAAGATAATTTTCATACGAGTAAAAGGTAAAAGATAAAAGAACGCTCGGTTTTACTGTAAAATCTTGACTCTTTTTTTAAATAAGAGCGAGAGAGAGAGAGAGTTAATGAAAGAAATACTGTAAAAATCCACGAGTCACCGCCAGCACAATGCTCAAGGCACAAGGTGCAAAATACTCGAATCTCGAATCTAGAATCTAGAATCTAGAATCTTCAATCTCGAATCTCGAAGCAACCTATTAAATTATTCTGAACTAACTAAGCCGGAGGAAAAAAAGGAGCTTAAACCTTTCATGAGATTCATACTTGAGACTTGAGACATGTACACTGATGTGATATGATGTGATATGATCTAATATGATATGAGATCACAGTGGAAATTGCAAAAGTGGTATATGCTACCGTCATTGCTTGAATAGTTACCCTCCACGCAATAGTTACCCAGCCTCAAATAGTTACCCAGTGCTGCGTGAAAGTACTCAAATAGTTGCCCATGCGAATCCTATGCTTTGCAATAGGTGGCAGCTAGCATCGTATACTTGCCCAGCCTTTAATAGTTACCCAGTACTCACCAAAATATTTGAATAATTGCCCAGGGTAACTATTCGCGCAATGACGGTATATGCTACATCTCGTGCTATATCTTTGCTATTTGTAATATATGAGCTATATCTTTTACTTTTTACTTTATTTCTCATTTAATTTTCATATTTCATATTTCACATCACGTGTAAAATGTAAAAATAAGCCGTCCCAATTTTCAGCTCTCAAATTTTAATTCTCAACTCTGTCTCTGGAAAACATATTAATAGTGCAAAGTGTACAGTGTACAGTGTACAGTGACGAGAGTAGCGAGTGGAAAATGAAGAAAATATACTGCAGAATTTAGAGTTGAAAGTGAAAAGATGATAAATTCAAAATTCAAAATTCACCATCCAACAGTAGATCCAGGTTTCATCTTCATCTTCTCCCCTCTTCTGTTTTGTTGTGTCTCTTGTCTCTTGTCGCGTTCATTGTATTTTGTATTAGGTGTTTGGTGTTTGGTGTTGTCGGCTCATCTTTTATTCTTTTATGTACACTTTGTATGAGACTGCAATATACTACAGTGTGCAGTGTACAGTGTGAAAATATAATACATTCTCTATTCTCCGCATTCTGCCTACGTTTTACACTGTACGATCCGCGATCCGCGATCTGCGATCTGCGACAATTCAATTTGTCCAAAACTCACTCACACTCGCAATTCACACGCCAACTAAACTAAACTGAAAACTAGACTAAAGAGAAGGGGCGAGTAAATGGCGAATAGTGATGGTTGATGGTAAATTGTACGGCGGATGGTGTTTTGTTTTGTGTTTGGAGTTTGGAGTTTAGTTTTTTGTAGTGACGGAGGCGTGAAACATATGCAGATTCCCATTACATATTTATAGAGATGAATTGAACTATTTTTCTTCTCTCCTCCGTTTTCCACCTTTCTCACTCCCATCGCCACCAACTTGATCTTCTTTGAAACTTTGGAATTCTCAAGTAATAAATCCCTTTCGAAACGAAAGACATAAATCCAAATTTACGATATTTCCTCACACTCTTCACTCTCCATTCTATATTCTATATTCTACAGTGTACTTTCTACATTGTACATTTTAAATGTGTTCAGCCTAACGCTTAAACCTACTATGGATTCTGGATCTCCCGTACATTTTACATTTTATTATTAGTAGGTTTTGAAACTGTAAAAAGTACAGTGTAGAATGTAGAATGTAGACGCGTAAATGAAAATGTAAATAAATTACACTACATTTTTGTTGTCACACCTTCATTTTTGTACATTAATTTTCCAGATATTCTTAGCGGATTCATCCGCACTGCACACTGCACAATGTACAATTTACAATTTACAAGGTTTCAAAATCGGAAGGATAAATTGCATAATTTTCCTGTCAATCTAAAACCCAATTCAGCGCTCAGTGTTCAGTGTTCAGTGTTCGGTGCTCAGTGATTAGGAAAATTTGTAAAACTCTTATTATAACATCAAGATTAAGGCGAGTGTCGAGTGTCGTGTTTCGTAAGACTTGAGACGTGAGACTTGAGAATTTTGAGACACCGTCATCTTTTGCATAATAAAAACATTTTACTCGACTACAGTCGAAAAAGGAGGTGAACTGCAAACGAGCTGCGAGCTGTAAACGGTGAATTAAACTGTGAATTGTAATACGACTCAAGACTCAGACTCAAGACTCAAGACTCAAGACTCTTGATGCAAGTTTGTAAAATGCAGAACATAGGATTTTTAAAGCTTGTTGGGCTCGGGCTATTTTGTATTTAAATCCTTTCACCTTCATCCATTTTTCCACTTTCATTTTTCCACTTGCACTTTCTCCGTTCCAGTTGAGTTGGGTTGAGTTGGATTGTGGAGACATTTTCTTCACGGTTCATGAGGGGAAAAGGCAAAAGCAGAGAGTGAAAAGTGAAGAGTGAAAAAAAAACAAAAGAAGCATCATTTTTATGTGAGTGAGGGTGATGAAAGGAAGGGATGCGAATGCGAGGGAAAAGACAAAACAACAATTCTCTCTCAGCTTAGAAAGGATCAACAACTCCCAACTTTTACTTTTCCAGCGACTGACTCCAGACTCGAGACTCGAGCCTCGAGACTCGAGGGAAATGCACAACTCACAACTCTCCAGTCAGAAAATAACTGTAGGAATATCAGAATAAAAACAGGAATTTTTGTAAAAGTATGCGAGTCTCGAGTGTCTGGATTTTGAAGCCTCGAGCTTCCAGAACCAGCTTTGAGAAAAATTCCCGTTTCTCCCATTTCATTTGCACACAGGAAATGTAGAGAGACAAAAAAAGTACCTTGAACCTAGAATCTAGAACCAGAATTGAAACTGGAACTGGAAACTGGAAACTTTCATGTAGATCTGGATTCTACAAACTACAAACAGTGCAAAAATACGACGCCGGGGAAAAGTATTTACGAGGACAAAGTGGGCACGAACAAATAAATTTGGAAAAAGACAGACTTTTTTCCCTCTTCCGTCTTTCTCATGTCTTTTCATGTCACCTCACTTTGCTCTGCTCTTCTCTTTTCTCCTTGTATTTCCTTCCATTTTTCTTTCTACCTCCCGCTCCTTTTTTCTAGCCCACCGGCAACGTTAAATCGCACAAGGTGGTCCGTCCTTGTTGTCGTTGTCGTTGACATTGTCATTGTCGGTTGTCGGTTGTGGGTTTTCCCTGTTTTCGTTTTTCTTGTTTTTGGTTTTGTAGTGTTTTTGCAAGAGGCAATTTTCCCAGATGAACTGAAATTGATCCGGAACTCCAACCCCAAACCAAAAATTCAGGATTAAGACTTGAGAAAATTGGAGCATGAAATAGAGCCGGATTTAAATTGAAATTGAAATTGAAATCCAAATCCAAATCCAAATTCAAAATAAGAGTCTTAACTTTCAAGTGACTTTTAAGGGGATCAACTTTGATGTGGGCAGATTCCAAAGCAATTCGAAATTTTGAAATTTGAACCCTGGAATTTCTCAGAAATTATGATTCTGAGAGATTTAAATATTAAATATGTGTACATTTTATTACAAATACAAACGCCTCCGTTCAAACTTGAACGTTAAAAATTTTAATTTCAAAGTCAACATTGAGCCTTGAAAATTGAAAATCAAAAACGGGAAATCAAAAATTAAAAATTAAATTAAACGACACCTTTTGAATTTATTCAGTGTTCCGCGATTCTCCAATCTCCCACGCAATTCACAACACACCGCTCAAAACTCAAAACTCAAAACTCACCCTCACGACAAAAAAACAGCCATTCAAAATAAAGTTTTCAATTCATCATTCATCTTTTCATGGTTAATTTTTGAACTGGAGAATTTCAAAGCTCAAACTCAAAGCTCAAAGTTCAAAGACTTGTGTGTTTTGCATTTTGGATTGAAAATGGGAATAAATCTTGGTTTTTTGAGAGTGTGGGAGCTAAAAGTTTTGATTTCTTTTATTCTTGGGATTTTTAATCAAAATCCAAATTTAAGTGAAGAGGCATTGCAAAATAATGGAAAATTATAATAACTGTGGGCTGTAGACTGTAGATTGTGGATTGTAGAACGTGTATCCATGGATACGATTTATTTATGTTATGACAACTACAACTGTGGTGTGGGTGGTGAATTCAATTATGAATATATATTATTATTCACATTTCGCAATGGTATTTAATTCCAGTTTCTACTGCAGTTAATTGCCCAGAAAACTTTTGACTGTTGGTGAATGAATCATGTGTGCATTTTGTAACTTGTAACTTGTAACTTGTATTTATTCATGTGTGTTTGCTGGAATTTTCACATGTGTCTCGAGTACGGAGAAGCAATGTGAATTTAGTTTGTATTTGTATTTGTACTTGTGTTTGTGGACTGTACTCTGTACACTGTAAAAGTATGAGCTGCCAGTGACAATGACAATGACAATGAATATTGACGTCTTCCTACGTGTTTTCTATCATGTTATTTTATGCCCTGCTCATTTTCATTTTCATTTTCATTTCCATGTCCGTTGTCCATCTGTCTGTCTGTCCATTGATCCGTTCGTCCGTTCGTCTTTTCTCCCTTTTCTACGAAATGGAATGAAATGAACGAGGAGCGCAAAGTGTGTATGAAATACATGAGAATTGTCCTTTTAATGAGCACAACACACGATCAAGGCAGAGTTCTACAGAATACGGAATGACATGAAACCAAACAAAATGAAATCTACTATGATGAGACGCAATGTGATGTGATGTTATGTTATGAAATGGAAAGAAAAGGCTGCTTCTGTTGTCTGTTGTCTGTTGATGTTGAATTTGATGTTTCGTCTCCCTGATTCATTAAAACATGATTAATATTCATAATATCATCATTATCATGATATTTATTCATTGTTCGACCTTCCTCTTCTTCTTTCTTGGTCGCTTTCTAATTGGTTTGCTTCAGGCTTTTCCATTCTCTATTCTCCATTTTCTATTCCTAGTTCCATCTATACAATGTCATGGAGTACAGATTTTATTATCCTGTTTCATCATCACCACTAGTCACTAGTGACTAACGATAGAAAATCATGAAGCGCCGTTTTTATGCACATATAATATCCATGTATAAAAACGGCATAAGGTTCAAAGTACAATAATATTATTATTATTACGACATTATTTCATCCCAAGACTTTTGATTTTTGATTTTGTTTCTAGTTTCTATAATAATATGAGTTATAATATTTACAATTAGTGTACATTTTGGACACGATAGAAATTGTGCAAATTTTTTTCTCCTTTCTGTTTGGATCAGAAAAATGTAGGCATTACGCAGAATTGCGTAGAATACTGACTGAAAAGGAAAATCTGAAAAGTTAAATGTAAATCAAGTGCAACTTGTGGGCTTTTGATTCACTTCCACAATATAACACTTCTTTTGCACAAAAATCAACGTTTTATCAATCTGCACTTTTATGGAACACCTTCCCAGACGAACTCAAAGAAATCGACACTTCTCTACAAAAATCGGGGAAAATACAGTTTTCGGGGAATTTTCGCTCTGAATTTGGGTTAAATAGCGCAACATAGTAGAAGACGCTTAATTGGTAAAATTTACGTATTATAGAGCCAGATGCTACGTTCTCAGGCATTATACATACTTCACGTGTACTTTACCTTGGAAGTTTTAGCTTGAATGGCGAAAACAGCAATAAACTTAAGGTTGCCATAATTCCTTTGAGTAAATAACGCATGAAAATGTAGTACAAAGCAAATCAGCAGCTCAAGTGTATCTATATAATAGTTTGCACAATTTTTAACCCGAATTCGGAGGGAAAATTCCCCGAAAACTGTATTTTCCCCGATTTTCGGGGTTTAAGTCTGGGAAGTCCGAATTTGAGGTTAATTGTTCAAGAAATATTACACTGGATGTGAATCATGAAATTTCCGTGCACTGGTGTAGTATTTTAAAGGTTTTGAACGAAACCGAAAAAAATTGTTGCACAAATTGTACTTTTTTCATTGAAAATGGGATACAAAATTATTCACTGCGACGGTATTTTTTATTGGATTTCACAGGCCAATAGCTCATTTAAAAGGTAAAAGTCTACGCTTTTATGATGTTGAAACCTCGTTTTGAATTTGTTTGTAATTCGTCCGAAATTCGGGTTTTTCTGCTTGTTACCCGAGTATTTTTTCCAAACCCGGGCCTTTTCAATTTGGTAAACATGCATCTGATAGCACATGAAATTGGCGTTCTAAATTGGTAACTCACATTAAAATCCGTTAACACAGTCCTGAGAACGAGAATGAGACGTAAATGCAGATTTTCTTGACCTCGTGACCTTTGAGGTCTTTGTGCTACCTCTAAACATCAATTGTTTTTCTTCTAATTTGGTATATAATACCTCCATGGGTATACCTTTAATTTGAGACAATGGCCCGTTGACGTTCTCAACTTTTTCAAAAAATGAATCACCCTAATTACTGTGATCATGATTAAAAATTGGCGGACTGCTACAACCAGCCCAATTTACCCGCCGCTAGAAACGAGTTGAGAGGAACTTTCTAAAAAAACAGACAGTAGGCACTGTTAGTTTCTTCAATGTACAGATTTACATTAAAATGATAGTTTATTTTACATAAAAAACAAGTGAGATAAAATTTGTTACTTTTGTTCTCCCATGAGAGACCATCGCAGCGCCACCAGTGAGCAGCCTATAAACACAAAAAGGCTAATATTTTTTACCTAATTTTTAAATGAATGAAACAAATTTGATAATGAATTATTTTATGTGTGATTAAATCTTCAAAAATAATTCATACCACTTCGTCCTCAATTTTAACAACGTAGACTTGTCCATGTTTCGGTTGTACGGGTGCAGATGGAGTGCACATTTCGTCGGTGGCTGTTTGTAGCAACTCAAATGCTTTTTTTGGTGTGATTCCCTCAGTAGAATGAATTTTTGGTGGAGGCTTTGCGGCCATTTTGGTTAAAAATAAATTAAAGCCTGCAGTTGGTTTCTCAGTTCAGATTCTGTGGAGACGCGCCGTGGACAGTTAAATTGACAAGAGTCCGGCGTCTTAATTTGAATGCAAAGATCACAATCAGGAAAAGCAGTGAAAAAACCACAAAAAACAAGACTATGGCATACACAGTAGCAGTGCTAAACACGGAGTCTTGAAACTCAGGTGGAACCCAAAGACTAGAGTTCAAGTTAAAAACTGGTGGAGTGTGTTTGTTGTACACGTCAATGACTTTCCTTAAAGTTGCTTTCTTTTTTCCGTGTTTTATTACAACTGTTCCATTCTCAAACTGTGTAAAAACTTGGACAAAATTACCTAACCTTGTCACATTATGGAAAACTACTTTTGTTGCAAGGAACGATGTCAAACTACACAAGAAACTAAAAATTGTAACTATGTTTCCCATTCAGTATTCACTGCGACAAAAAACGTGTTCTTCGTGTACTAAAATTAACTCACAAAATCTTTGAATTTTTCCAAATTGAATAAACACTTTGATTCAATTTCCTTTTTTTTCTTGTTATATTACGGAAGACTATTCCACTTGATACTGACGATATTAAAAAGCTTGGCCAAAATAATTTGGTCAATGATTCTCACATTCAAATTTACCCCAGTCAACACCAATTTTTTTCGGCTACCTACTTTTCACGCTGTGTGCTACGAGAAGTCAAGAATCCGACTGACTGGCTTTTTCAAATGAAACAGCATTCACAGTTCACAGAGAGCCAGAGCAAGGGTGAAAGCGGAGAAACGTCATTTCATCCCGCTTTCCCTTCTACATTCTCTCAAATTTATACAGTCTGCCCTCAAACTAAAGTTCATGCTATAATGCACGTAATATTTTAAATTTTCCTAAATAGCCATGGAAAAAAAACCAGTGGAAAATTAAAAAGTGACAAAATTATAGTTCTGTGGAAATTAAAGGTCATAATGGTTTATATTAAAGGTCGATGCGATGCACAAATTAAAACTTCAAAAAGCCAAAACATTTGTCCCGGAATTCCTCGGTTTGACTGCATCGAGTCTCTCTCGCT
>JAQGBH010003889.1:0-18437 GCA_034698265.1 Sminthurinus aureus
GCAAATGACAACATAACAAAACAAATTCAAATTCGTCTGCTTATTAAATTTCAAAAAATGTTGCAAATTGCTTTGAAGTGAGCAGAAGTTGTTGAAATCGTAACTAAAGGGATCTGTGATTTTTTCACATTACTTGTTTGTTATTCTTATATTGTACATTTTACAACAACAACAGTAAGAGTTGTAAAAGATAGATAATTCTACATAAAAATAAACTTATCGCCTTTTATTTCCATTTTAAATTGCAGCTCTCAACGGAGGCCTTGGATGATTTGAACGAAGCACTTGGCCACATCGTCTCGTTTGTGGATCACGATTATGAAGGAAACAATTTAGTAGAGTCAACCGGGGGATCTGGGGTTTGGAGGAGATCTACGAGTTTAGTGGAACGGTGGTCTTAATTTTAACCGCTTTCAAAGTATTTTTGCACCAAATGACAATTACACATTAAATTATTGACTGTTCTATATTGTGACCAAATTTCAAGTTCCTATGTCAAATAGTAAGGTCAACAGTCAGCCCAGTCAAATAAGATGAAATTCAACTCGCGCTTGACTTTCTTTACCTTCTCATAAATACACTAAAACTTGTAGTTGTATTGCAACTTTCTCACTATTATAAACTCCGTTCAAAGTAGATGATGAAAGAGCAGATTTTAATTCGGTAGTGTCACTTGAAATTTGGAATTTACTTCACAACTTATTTTTTTTAATAATTATACTCAATTAATCTCATTCGTACACTATGCAAATGAATTTATTGTCGAAACAAAATGTTTTTCTGATTTTGATGATTTGTTTTTGAATACATGAAAAGTTTCGGGTTTTGCACCGATAATATTTATTGTATGATTTATTTCCTTTTCATTGTTTTTAGTTTAAAAATTAATCGTATTTGAAATGAATGACATTTGTAAATATTCGTAAACAAGCCTATAGTGAAACCGTTTTCATGGTGTAAATGTTAAGTTACAATTGATTTGATGCTGGACATAAAGTATAAAAGATATCCCGCGTTTTACACTAGAAAAAATAAATTGTTTATTGAGTATACAATGAAGCATTTTTTCTAAAGTCATAATCTTAATTTTTTACAATTTCTCATTTCTGTTTTATTTGCAATATGTATTTGTTTTTGAATATCTTTTTTAGTTCATGGATTTATTAATCATCACAATTGATATTATTTACGTTTGTCTTTGACTTCAAAAAAAGATCTCAGTTTAAAAATTAAAAACATGGAATTCATGTGAGAAAGCGTCGAAAATTTTCAAAACAGCTTCAATTGTTTTTTGAAAATACTCTCTCTCTCTGCTAAAATTAGCTTACAATTTTAATGCATCCCTCAAGAATTATGTGCACACTGAGCTATCTAAAGTATTCACATGAGTATTTATTATTTATTATAAATTAAATAGCAGTCGTAACAACTAAAATCATAGACAGTAAAAAAGAGAAGAGCAACGCGTGGCGGATGGTGGAGGATCAGAGGCAAGTTTTTTTCTCGACTGGAAAGCATTTCAGCTGTAAGCATTTAGTATTGAGAATGTTTTGACTCCATGGATGACCTCCAATCAGATGACAGTCTAGCTCAGTGGTGGAAATATCAATGTCTCCCAAGAAACTTGCTGTTGTTGTTTCAACAATCGAAAGTCCCTCATCCGTCTCGCCAGTAACTTGTGCCTGCAGTTCACCAAAATTCCATGTCAAAATATGACCCTGACTAAATTCACAACTCTAAGTCCAATCCAATAAAAAATAAAAAACAATCAACTTTCAATTTGAAGGTTCAACTCACCGTGATTTGTTGTTGAAGGAGTCTGGAAAACTCCTCGTGCCATCTCAGTCGATCCTCCTCGGTCAAAACAGTCCATTGGCCAAGGTCAATGCTGCATTTGCATTCGATACAGCTAAAAATCAAAACCAAGGTCAAAGTCAACGAATCCTCCTCCTCTTAACTTTTCTCATATTGAATGATTTGATTTGACATTTGCGAACTTACAACGGCCTTTCCGCTTTGAGATGTGCCTCGATGCAGGATTTGTGAAAAATGTGTGTACAGCTACAACGAACCACGAATTCTGGTTCTGGTTCATTTTCCTTCTTTTCTCTTTGCTCTTTTTGGTAGTAGAGTGGACAGAGGGCACAAGGGCGACGTCTGAGATCAGTAGAATCTCCTTGTTGTCCGCTTACTCCTCTTCCGTCCACGAGGTCAGTTGGAACAAGTTTGACCTCTTGGTCACTACCATCAACCCGTCCGATTTTGATCAAGACTTTGTTAATCACGTCAAAGAAATAGTAGTAGCACATGGAGATGACATTGTAAAGGCCAGTGACTGGATCTCGCAGGTAGTAATTCCAGGTGTCATAGTGGATTTCCACCGTCACTTGTCCGGGGTCAGAGGTGCCTGAGCAACAAGAATAGCAGGGGTCAATTTTTACTGATTTTCTATTTAGATTCTAAATTTTAGACTATAGATTCTAGATTGTAGTTGTACCTGAATTTTCTCGGGATTTTGGTGGTTCTGCCAGCAAAAACTGTATAATTATTCCCACATGCTCATTTCCAGTTTTTTCCAGGGACTCTAAAAAATTCATTGCGGAGGCTTTCTTCTCAATGAATTCGTAGAGCTTCTCATTCCTACTGTAGTTGTCCGGCGGATGAGTCTAAGACAAACAGTAAATCAACGCACGGGATAAAAAGTAGCCTCGCATACTTTTTTTGAGGTTTTCATTCCAAGATTTAGATTTTATTGTTATAAACAAGTTTTTTTTGTACGTTATTGGAAGTAGTAAAACTTTTGATGGACTGAGATTTTCAAGTAATTATTTTTTTGAACGGCTTACAATTATTGCAATTTGATCCACATCAAAATTAAGAGCTGCAGCCATTTTATTTGGACTCAACGTCCGCTTACATAAAATGAGACGATATTCATTGATGAATCTCTCGAGACCAAAAGCCTCCAGCTTTTCAACTAGTAAACCGAGGTTAAAGGTTCTTCGCTGTAATTCACAAAGTATCAATAAAACACATGAAAATAATTAAAAAGATAATTATTAAATCGCAATGAAACGGCAGATTTTTTTTATGTAGCTGCACAATCAAACGTTGGGACAAGAACAATATTAGTGTAATGTATTTACGTACAAAAGTTCGAAAATAAATACCTTGGACATTCTCCGCACTCACAAATCCATATACGAAGCCAATTCATCCGTTGAATTTTGGATTGTGGATCAATGGAAAATGGAAAAAAATTAGCATAACAAACTTAGGATTGGAAATGTTTTTACGTGTGTTTTTGCATATGTTGTTGATTGTTGATTGTAAATTATAAATTGTAGATGTAGAATGAAAATGATACAAACTAAACTGTGAGACTGTTTTTCCCAGCACTTTATTTGACCCATGTAATCATTTTTACAATTTGCATGTAATTAGATATATTTTATGTACAAGAGACAAGGCAAAATAATTGCCGTTTGGCTTTATCAATGTGAGCCAAAATAAACGGATGACATAATTGATAAGTAAAAGCAGATAGCAGAAAAAACATAACGTCAACTGTTTGCTGTTTTATCTGTGGTCCAAATGTGCAGTGTACAACAAGCTAAAAGCTAGAAGCTTGACGTCTCAATTCTCATTTCTCAATGCAATGTCAAATGTAAACGGCGAGAGAGAGGGAATGAAATGCTTTTGACTTTTGAATTTCCCAAAGAAGCGAGCAAAACCCACAATTCACGCAAATCACAATCATTAATCATTAGAAAAAGGAAATTGGAAACATAAAATATTGATATTGATGCTCCATTATAGAATTTCTGCCTGTCATGAAAATATTATTAGAAATACTAATTATTTAATATTCACATTTATAATTCTCCCATGTAAAAAAAGCAGAAACTTTCGGGGAAAGTTTCCCGGAAACATTGTCGGAAATGTTTCCTTTTATGGATTTTAAATCTACTGGGTTTCAGTCTACAGTATACATTATACAGTCTACAATATACAGTGTCCATGTATTTAATGTCACACATCACAAGTGTGGATCATCATTATTATTATTATTATTGTGCTGATGATGCTGCTGATGATGATGATGACTGTGCTGTGATTGGTTTGGATTTTGTGAATGAATTGGGAATTGTGGATTGTGGATTGTGGAGCGGAAAGTGTGTGAGTGGGCCACCACTATAAATCAATAGTGAGGCCGAGAGAAGAGAGAACGGAAATTGGCTCTCCGTTGGTCTAGCTTTCCTTTGCCGGTAAACTGTACTCTTTATTCGCCATTCTCTGCACTCTACACTCTATTCTCTACTCGTTTACTTGCCAGCTCATACATACCCGTATTCCCATTCCTATTCCTATTCATAGTCGCCACTGCCTTTGCTATTCCTTATTCGTGTGTGGTATTTTATTTAGCTATGTACACCGCACACTGGAGAACCGAGAAAAATTAGAGATAGGGAGAGAGAGAGAAAGGGGAATCGGTATACTAGACACAGTGAAGCAGAAGACAGTACAGTGTATCTCTCTAGTGTTTATAGAGTATAGAGTATAGATTCTAGAAGCAGAGCAGAAGCAGAAGCAGCCGTGCACACACACAAACAAACAAGCGGTTTCCTTTCTCAGTTGTGCCTTTTCCTGTTCCTTTCTGCTGTACAGTGTACAAGTTATATAACATGAAACATGACATTACATGAAATGATATTATATTATATGTACTGTCTGCTTTCCCTTTCTCTTTTCTCGGTTCTCTGTTCGCTGTCTACTCGAGCCTCGACTATTGATTTGAAAGCAGAAGGAAGGGAGGGAGGGCGCGGAGTTTGATTCTATTTTATTTAATATTTGTCATGCCATGTGATTGCTCTTTTATCTCTATTCTCATCGTCCACTCTCTCGCACTCTCCTAAATTATCTACAACTATTTTATTATTAATCGTCATGGCTCATGGCAACCTCATCAATCTAAACCTCCGTTTCAATTCTAATACTCAATTTTACTCCACTCCTACAAAATACACAGTCAATAATCAGCCGTTTGGCTCCCACTCTGATTCCGATTCTGATTTTGATTTTTACTCTGGTTCTCACTCTGACTTTGGTTGTGACTCTATTTATATTTATTCTTTGCTTTCTCCTCTTCAATTTATAAATATGAATCGCCTGTGATGATAATAATAGTGTAAATCTATCGGATTATGTGTACTTTGACTTGTTGTCAAAATTACAGTGGAAAATATTTGACTATACAGACACAGATAAAAAGCAAAAGGCACAAGGCACAAAATATTCAAAGTGTTGTCTAATTTTGAGTAAAAAAAAAGAAGAATCGAGATTGAAAATTTGATTTTAATTTTGTTTTTCATTTTGTGAAAAATTGAATGTTCATTTAAATTTGGGTTTAAATCGTACAAGATTTTGAGGTGAAATTCCTTTCGTGTGTGTGAGTTTGTGTTGTGAGTTTTGTTGTAAGTTCGGTATCTCAACGTTGACGCGTCAATGTTGAGAGTTGTTGACTCGTGTCAAAGGTGACTGACAGAACAATTGAGCGAAATGCGAGCGAGCAGAGTTTTGTCAACACAAAACTTCTTTATAGAGCGGGGGAGAATAACGTGAGGATCACCATTATGGAACAGCCCAGCATCAGAAAAGACATCAGATGTGTCGATGGTTTCGAGTTCCAGTGGTAAAATTAATCATAAAAAATCATACAAAAATATCAAAATTACTATATGTTTGAAAAACAACTTAAACAATTAAATGATGTGGAAATTATATCTGTAAATTTTTATGTATTTTTTTATCTATTTCCTGTTTATTTTTCAATAGTTGTGGTTTGATGTTCCTAATCTTCCTCTTTGTCGTCTGCATCCTCGTCATCTTCCTTCATCAAATTCTCCAGCTCTAACAGAAACACAGACTAAGTTTTTAAATTATGCCAAACCAACCTTTTTAAACCTCAACTTGCAAATTCTAAAAAAAAAATAACAGCATGAAGCGAACAGGACAAATTAAAAACTCATTCCCATTCCCAATTACCGTTTCTCTACCATCTGCCATCAAGTATGAAATTTGCAACATGTACAAGTAAACAGGAAAATCAATAATCAATCTTATTCTTTACAAGAAAAATCCAAATCAAGACGAGTTCCGACGTGTACAATTTACACTGTACAAAGGCCAGTTCAATCAGCAGTATTAAATTAGCCACATCAATTTCCTTTATTAATTGTACCTGCACTTTTAAATTCTGAATACAGACAAAAAGTATTTGAGACTCGAGACTCGAAACTCGAAACTCGAGTCTCGAGACTCAATAAAACAGCGCACTTTTAATTTCATCATTTCCAATCTGTATTGAAGACTGCACAAACCTCTTGACTCTTGACTCTTGATGAGGAGAAACTTTGTAAAATCCCTGTATTACTTTGAAAATTTCCATTCAAAATTCTAGTAAAACACCCAAGTACTTAGAACAATCCGTCCACAGTCTACAGCACAGCACAAGATGATTTGGAAAAGCTACAATTAAAAATTGGGAAAGGAGAAGAGAAGTGGGGAAAGTATGAAAGAGCCGAAAGCAAAACTAAAATGGAAAGTGGAATATTGATTAGAATTGAACAAAAAATATAAATAAAAACTCCATAGGCCAATCCTTTTAACTTTCCCTCTTTGACAACTCTTGTATTTTGCATGTAAAAAAGTTGATTGTAATTTTCAGATTATTAAATTTATTTTGTCTAGAGTCTAGAGTCTAGACTAAATAATTTAAATAAAATCCACTGTGAATTGTAAATATTTCCTAATTCCTCTAAACTTTCTAAGTGACATGAACCAACCAACAAAGAAACTGCCCATGTAAAATGTAAAAAATCCTATATCCCATATTCTGTATCCTGTATTTTGTCTGTTGATAATTTATGAAACTCTGTGTAATCGTAGAGACTCCTCTTGTCATTTAAGGATATTGGATAATTATACAATTATACTCATATTGTAAATATTGTAAATAATTTAAATTAAACTCGAGGTGAGTGTAAAAATGAAAGTGAAGACGCAAGATGCAGATTCAGATGGATTATGGATTATGGATTACAAGTCACGATTACCATTACAATTACCATTACGATTTACGATAAGTTACTTCTTTTAACCTATAATAATAATGTATCATGTCTTATGTATTCTCTATTCTCTATTATGTATTATGTGTTATGATTACGCATGTAAGAAATCTATAGGAACAAAAATCTATCTCTCTTCTAAATATTTATATAGATGTACAGAATAAAACAAAAATTTAAGTACTTACAATTAGGGAATTTCATCAAATTGAACAAATAAAAATGAAGAATAAATTCAAATAGTAAAACCAAATACGAATGCAAATGCCGATATCGTGTATTATGTATTGTGCATTGTACATTGTATTTCGTATCATGTTGCAAACGAGAAAAATTGAATAAAATTTGAGCAGGGTCAAATTTTAAATTCCATGCGTTGACATTTCCTTTATTTTCATTTTTAATTCCATTTGCCATTTGCAGAAAAAATCCGTGACAAATTGAACAGACAATTTGAATCGTGTGACTTTTGCGTGTGCATGATTTTTTATTTTTCCATGGTGTTTTGTACAAGGAATTTTGTCAATGGATTTTAATTTATTTGTGCATCCATGTTTCAGGTAGATTGTAGATAAATATTATGCTGAACACCGATCATTGTTTTTAACAGTTCTTCCATAACGTTTGAAGGACTGTCGCAGCAAACAGTTGTAATTTTTCAAACGGCGTCAGAATTTGGGAAGTCAAATAAAATTGTTGTTGAAAATTTTGTCTTATTTGAGCGCCGTTCGATATTATTTAAACTCAAAAACAGGTTCCAATCCATAGATTTTTTTTCATCTTCTTTTACGTCGTTGATATTCTCATCAAACAAAATTACAAATGTACGCCTTACTCAACAAAAACGATTTATTCAGGGTTTTCTCGTTGGTTTTACATGATTGGTCTAACTTGAATCCTAAAATTTGGATTATCATAAAACTCTGACTGGATTCCAAAATTCCGTCGTCTCTGCGTCTTTTTTCTAAATTCCCATAATTGTTCCAGGAGGAAGCCGATCGCAGACAAGCATAAGCCGAGCTGAAGGAGTTTGATCCCAAGGAATGAGAACTGTCTCCCCGTCGATCTCTCATCTTGCTCCTCACCTTTGTACTCCAATTTCCCATTTTTAACCCAATTCCTTGCATTCTGCTGCCCGAGTTTCCTTCCTGCTCTTTGAGCATTTCGGAACCAAAATATAAAGAAGCCCGTGCTGTCCAGGGAGCGGATGAGAAAATTCATGGGTTCTGAAAAACAGTCATAGTTTAAAATTATCATACCAGATTTAAAGCTACCGAAATTGGCTCAAGTTTTTTAGCCGTTGCCATGGCGACAAAGTATATCATAGCACAAAAAATGGAAATTACCGAGCATTGTAGGATAAAAATGGCTCACGCCGATTCCCGACCCCTGGGGGAAAAACGAATCACTACTCTTTTGAACCATTTTCTCCATATTAGCATCCACAATAAAGTAAATGCCAAGTGCGTCAAAAAGGTCCTTAAACCCCACGCACGCCCTCAGTTGCCCAGTTTCACTCCTCTCGAAAAGCATCTGGTAGCAGTCGGGCTCATAATACATCATTTCTTTCACCCTTAGTCGGATTTGTCTACTCAACCACCGGTTTTTGGAATTGTGCAGGGAGGCGTCCTCCAACAGTGAAAAACTGCGTCCAATGCTCCCCGTGAAGAAAAGAGCGCCGATTTCATAATTAGCAGTAATTAATTGTTCAAAAGTGGTGGGTGGGTGGTCGTAGATGGGTAGGACCATGAGCGCCACCTGTTTTGACTTGTATCCGCAACTCAGGACGATCAAACTGAGGTACCACAGCCCAATTATAAAGCGACTTCGACTGTCAGTACAAATTTTGTTGTAGATGATTGAAATTATCCCAGCTTGGTCCAAAATCGTCTCAGTTAGGGCGAGTAAAATGTCCAGCGGGGATGGTAAATTGGCTTTGGCTTTGGTTCTGGAGTTTGAATCGGGAGTTTGAAGGAACATATTCAAGTTTGAGGTCATTGACCATCGCCGCCATTCGTAATTCAAACCCCAGCCCAGACCCGTGCCCACACTCTGATCCGGGCCATTCGCCCAGGGCGACTGATACATCCTTTGACTGTTGTTGTAACTAAGATGGGTATTGTAGTGTAAATCATCCGATTTTGAAACTTGGCGCTTCCGTTTTGGCGGGAATTTTGGCTTTATCTTTTCCTCAAAAAACGTCAACATTACAGTGAGAGCGCACAAAATGAAAAGAATGGTGAGGAGGAAAAAAATCCAGACGAGGGGTTTCAACGGCTGGATGAAGACGGAAAGAGAAGTCAACGATTTCTTTGTCGGTCGCGCGGTGATGAAGCCAACACTGTCGTGGTAAATTGTTCGGGAAACGTAGGTGAGTTTGAGGAATTCAATAGATGGCAGAATAACTGCAGTCATGGATGCAGAGCCGGTTAGAAGAGGACTGATAAAATCATCGTAGTTTCCATATGCATCGGCTGATGTCCGGGGTTCGGAGAAAACAGCACTGAGCTCCAAAGTTGAGTTGAATAAGAGGGAAAGCTCATACATGGATGCAATGGGGTAGTCATACCTTCGTAAAATCAAAAAATTAATTATTAAATACTTCCTTGACATTGGATTGAGCCGTATCAATGTCAAATGTCAATGTAAAATCAAAAAAAAAAAATATTCATAGTCATTTACTGAGTTTCTTCTTTCCTTTTTCAAAAAATATCTCTACAAAATGTAACATATTTAATCGGTTAATCGGATAATCGTACCAATTACCAGTTTCTTTAAAAACCGTGTACATCTTCTCACAGACAGCACAAACTTGTGCATTCAAAGGACTTCCGTTAAAATCCACATATTTTTCACTCGTATAGATATCCACGTTTTTTTCACCCGGTTTTGGTGGTTCAATTTCTTTATAAAACATCAAAGACCTGTTTTTCCGCTCATCCGGATTTTTTCGGAATTCTGGAACCGGAATTTTAATCCGCCCAATTTTGACAAGCCTCGGCTCAGAACTCCTCATTTGACTCAGACCTCTTGCAAACAGGTCAATCTGTACTAAATTTTCATCCCATTCCGGACAAATTATGAGCATGTGAAGAGTCCATCGAGTTTTCCGGAGGAAAATACTCAAACCCTTTCCACTCCCACATTTTTCGACAGTGAAAAGGTAAAATTGGTAATTTATTTTCCCGGGTATTTTAATTGGTAAATGATGCGTTTGATATTGTTTTTCGTCCTCTTCGTCTTCATCATTTTCTTCCGGTGGTTCTTGATCTGAATTTGAATTTTCTTCAGATTCAATAGAAACTTTGGCCATGATGAGAGAACAGGACTGATGATATTTCAACACAAGTAAAAGCTCTTTCTTCTCTAAATTTTGTTCCGCGTCCGTCTGATTTGCCCGAAATAAATCTGGATCTAGTTTTAAAATGAATAGGGATACGGGAAAATCTCTGATTTCTCTGGAAAAAGTGTCACTAAAATCCGACCGGTTTCCACTGTAAAAAAGATTCGAGTCAATAATCAAAGTGAGAGCGGAGCAAAACGGATGATTTTGATGGATTTTGGACTGGACGAGTCCAAAAATGGTTGATGTTGATCCTAAACATTGAAAATTTTCCAAAATTGAGGAGAATGCGATTAAAAAAATGAAATGGAAAAAATTAGTGGTAAAAATTAAAGGAATTCGCAACATCCTGTAGTTTTTCCGGTTTCAGTTTCCAGTTGCCAGTTTTGAACTGGTGCATCATTCAGTTTTTGGATCGTGGCACAAGGCAAAAAAAGCCGAAAATTTTTTATGTGCTGTCACAGTTCAAATGCTTCAAAAATTATGGCTGCTCAAAATAAAAATTACAATGACAAAATATAAATATAAAACACGGCTTGTGAAAAATACAAAAGATTTATATTATTATTGTTCTATAGCGTGAGTTCATTTCATTCCTTTCATATAAGTGGGAAAATTGCGATGCAATGTAACAATAAATAAAATGATCAAAGTCTATTTGTCATTTTCTCCTTATCTATTTTGATGGACATTGGACACGTTTTTAGCAGGGCTGGATTTATTTTTAGCTCGTTGTGCATTGTTCACGTTTCATGCTTCGGTCTTGGGTAAGAAAGGGCCCAAGTTCACCTGAACAAAGATTTGTAGAGAATTTCATAAATCATCATAAATCATGAATCCTAAACGCAGCAGTTGATCATGGAAAAGGTGCAACGTTTGATTTATGGAGAAATTCAAAAATGCACAACTTGTTTTCCATGTCCTATTTTTTTGTCCTATCTGATTGCGTAATATTCTTTTTGGGCTTTGAATGTTGACAGTTGGCATTTGTAATTGCAAACCGCACGAAACACTAAACACACAGCTACATTTTGTAGTTAGATTCGATCACGTCTCACATCTCACATGTTGAAAATTTGAAAATTTCATGAAAGTAAAGAAAACGAGATTAGCTCTAAAATTATATTATGAAATTATGAAATACGTTCAGTAAATTGTGAAAAAATCTCGAGTCTTAAATTAAAGGGCCATTAAATCATAATCCGTGGACAATGGACAGTTGAGGGAATAGACACAAGTTTGTGCCCGTAAAACCAAGAAAATCCTCGATAACCATTGTTGGGAGAAGGACGTAATTTTTCAACTTTCAAACCACTGACAATTGACAATACGTACAACGTACAAGTGTAAATGAGAGGGAGGCAAACATGCGTAAATACACGTGGTATGTTTAGCATTATGAATTATCAAGTCATTCAAGCATGTGGATTGTACATTTTACATTGTCTTTGTTCCAATTGCACCCGCTGTTTCAACCCTGGAATTTGAAATCTCAAGTCTCAAGCTCTCCAGCCTCCAGTGTCCAACCTTAAACGTCTTGAGTCTTGAAACGTGAATTGAATAATGAATTTGGATACTGAGTCGGCTGTCGACTGTTATCAATAAATTATATTTTTTTGTCACCGCTCCTTCATTCTCCTTTTTTACACACCTGCTAAATTCAGTAATAAATTATGCTAGACAAACACCAAACACCACAATCTTTCAATTTCGAATTTCCATTTTCCCATCCATTCAACTCGTGCTAAAAAAACAATGTATTTTTTTGTCCACTCAACAGCTTTGCAAATATCAACTATCCACTTGCCGACTGATTGTGGTTGTGGTTGTGGATTTCGAGTCTAGAGTCTACAGTCTACAGTTCAAGTAACTTTAAGGTTGAGGCTCGAGGCTTGAGTCAAAGTACTTTATTTATTATCTACAAACTATCTGCAAATGAAATGCACACAATCCTCAAGGTTAATTGTTAATTGTCCCCCCTCAACATTTTTTTGGCTATAAAGTGAAGCTCGTTCTCCTTCGGCTTCCAGTTCCAATTCCAATTCCAGTGCGAGTGAGTGTGAGCCAAACGCAGGTAAAGGTACAAAATACAAAACAAAGGCTAAAACAGCGTAAAATATCTCTTTAATAGTTTAAATTTTGAACATTTAAAATTAATTTTAGAATTTTTACATTGTCCATTGTAGATTGTAGATTGGGAAAAAGGAGTAGTTGTAAAAGCTGGGAAATGGCCAACATGAAAATTTTAATGGTGCTTTCGGCTCTTGTTGTAATGACGACGGCGTCGGTAAGTTTCTGGGGGGGGGGGGGGGGGAATAAATTAAAATTTACATATTTTTCCTATTTGAATAAAATGAAATGGAGATTTATAAAATTTTCAATTTTCAGAATCTTTTTTAAATAAATCTAATCCCCCGTTTTCATGTCAATAATCAATAATCAATAGAAAAACACCCACGCTCATGTTCACGCTGGTGCTGGTGTTCATCCTGATTTTGATGTTTTTCGGATCCACGGAGTAGTTCCAGATGTGATTGACGAATCGCCTTCACAGGGAGCACTGGCGGTTGACTATGAAAATGTGAGTGTACATGTGGGTCAAACTTTGATTCGAGGGGACACTCTCGCCACTCCAAATATCACCTTTCATAAAGAACCCCAGACATTTTACACGCTCGTCATGATAGGTAAAAAATTCAAATTTGGTAATAAAATATTAAAGCATTTCATTTCTGGAGATTTACATAAAAAATCTGTCTGTGGGGTGTAAAAATTTGTTCAAAATCCATTTACCAGTATTAAATTGAATTTTTGGTCCATCTGAATGTAGATCCAGATGCACCCAGTCGACAAAATAGCACATTTGGTCCAGCAAACCACTGGCTCGTTGTAAATATTCCCGGAAATGAAACTGGAATTGAGGGTGGTGAAAATTTGGCGGTTTATGTTCCTCCTGGACCTCCAGAGGGCTCAGGTCTCCACAGATACATTTTCCTCGTTTACGAGCAACCGGGACACTTGAAATTTGACGAAGAGCCAATCCGAGAAGACAGCCCAATATTCATGCGAATTCGATTCTCGGTCCGAAAATTTGCCAAAAAGTATCAACTCGGCTCACCCATTTTCGGAAACTTTTTTCAAACTCAATTTCAAGACATGTAATTACAGATAAAGGAAACGTGTACGAAAACCTAAAGTAATTGCACTAAATCACGATTGTAATTTAAAATGGCTCTGAAACTGATATTTGCTATTTTGGTGTAGAAAATTGAAAGAGGTGAGAAAAAACTACATGAGAATTTGTGCACAAAGTCCAAAACTTGTAGCTTAAAATTCAACATGAATAAATAAAACCTTGAGATTGTAAATTGTAAGCAAATAAAAATTACTCACGAAGAAGTGAGCACACATGCACATAGTTTTGTAAAAACAACGTCCATATTAAAAATTCAAGGCTCAAGGTTCCAAATACCAATTTAAATCCCTTCTTTACCTCTCAAAACACTCTTTATCTTTATTCTTACAGCTGATTACGGTTTATGGTACAAAATACAAAGTAAACAAAAGACGGAAATGAGCTCATTTTTCGAAATATGTTTTAGATAAAAAAAATCAAGTACAAATGTGTAGACAAACAAAAGACATAATTGTTTTGTACCAAATCACTAATAGTTTAAAGTTTAAAGAATTTTGCATTTAAAAACAAACGGCGTTAAAGCCTTACATTTTTTAGCATAAAAAATTAGTGAAATAAATGGCAATTTTACTTGTACAATTATATTGGCAACATTTACAATTAGTTCCCGGATATTATTTTTAATTTTTCTCATAGGTAATAAATAATTCTCCTCGTCGACAGACAATAACACCAAAACCACAGGAAGCCAAATTCAACTTCAAATTAATGTGGACGTGTACGTCTAAAATTGGTCGAGGGTATATGAAATGTCTGCAAAAGGCTTCAAAGGATTTAATATTTTTTCCATTCCTATGAAAAAAAACCAAAAATTATAAATATGAGTTTACTTTTTTGAAATCCACGACATTTTTCACCAATCAATTAAAATATCCCCAAAAAAGTAAACAAATTTCAATAATAAAACAAATACTAATTATCAAACATTAAAATGTAAAAGGTGAGAAAACTTGCGTTTGTTTTTAGCAAGGAGAAAAGATGTGGTTTGTTCGTATCCGGGGTACAGTTCTGTTTTGATGAACACTTTGAGTTGTTGTTCTTGTTTCATCCGCTCAAAAGCGTAGGCTCCACTCACAACCGTCAAAATATTTTGAGGCAGGTCATCATTCGAAGGAATCCAAAATTTGATGGTAAGCTCTTCGAGATCTAGATTAAAGTTTCAAAGTTAAAATAAAAATAAATGGACAAAAAAATATGCAAGCCAAATGTATAACATGATTTTAAATGTTGACGTTTGACGCACGTTTTAGATCCAAAATGGAGCTGTTGATTCGAATTTCCTCCACAATTTCCTCATCCAGGATTTTTGGATACATGGACAAAAGCTGGAGGCAGGCCTCTTCCGGAAACCCCGTGAGTGCAGCATCAAGTCCAGGAAAAATGAATGCTGGAGAAAGTTGATCAAGAGGAAGATCATGGATTTTTACGGGGATCTTCAAATCCAACACTTTTAATCTCAAGCCGCTGCTTCCGAGTTTCCAAATGAGCGGGAGAATCGGAAGTAGATTTTCATTGTAGACGTAGAGTTCCCGTAAATTACAAAAAACAGAAGGGAGATGTAGCCAGAAATCCTTGGTGAGGGCGTCGTGGACAAGAAGGCGGGTGATTTGAGGTACGACTCCAGTTCCAGTTTCAATTTCATTTTCATTTTTCCCGCTCATTTCACCATCAAGATTGGCGGGATTGAGAATCAGACCGTTTGTTTCACTTTCCCCCGCTATCAAAAGTTGCCTGGCGTTTGGAAATATCCGGTTGAATTCCGTGACTGGAAGAGGATTCGTCCATCCGGTTCCGGTTCCGGTTCCAATTCCGATTTGACTTTCTTTGCAGGACAAGCCAACATGTCTGACATTTTCCAGTGTTGGAATCCCTTCATCTTTCAGGAGTCGAGTGACCTGACCTCCTCGTGCTCGAAGAATGTAGAGACCTTCAAGGGATTTTTTGGAAGAGTTCAGAAGGACGGAGGTAAAAGATAGGAAATTTTCAAAGGAAATTGACCTTTCGACCTCTGCTCCTTCAGTACAGTCCACGGAATCCAGATAGAGGCAAAGATCACTCAGTTGAGGTGGAGGTCGAGATTGAGCAAATGTTTTTAAACTCTGCAAGTGTTTCACCTCCGGTCGAAGGACGACTTGACGAACTAGATGGGCTTTGGAGATTGAGGTCAAATAGTCAAAGTTACAGTTGTCGTTAGCAAAAGTCCGTTCCTTAACCTGGACCTGTTTGAGAGCTGGAGATGAGAGGACAATATCTTGGAGGAGGATCTCGTGCACTTTTTCCACGTAAAAAAGGTCAATCAGGAGACATTTTAGGTGAGCAAGGGAAAAAGGGGGCAAATTTGAAACTGACGTGGGAGTTCCTGCTCCAGCTTCGTTTTCATTGGCAGAGTCAGAATTGTTAATGTTGAGAATGTGACTCGGATTCGGATTCTCAGCGATGGTGTTTGTCTGCATGTCAAATGGGATTTTGGGAATGGACAAACATTCCACATTTGGACAAAAACTCATGAGTAAATCCGTCAGACTTGCCGCATTCACGGAATTTCTTCGGTCCATCCTACAAAACTCCAGTCTCAATCCTTTGATTTCCGCGCCCTGGATTCGGAAAAACCGTTTGATTTGATATGGATTCAAGACGAGCTCTTTAAACTCAAAATTTTTACAGGGGAAGGCAGAGCGAGCCGCTGGGTCAAGTTGACTCAGGTAGTCGTTGAACGAGTCCAGAGTTTTAATCTCGCCACGGAGAAGCCCGTCCCAATCCTTGATGAACGTCCCAGTTTCATCGCAATAGCGGAAGCAGAGGCGAAAACAATCCACATTTAAATCCTCATCACGGGATTGAGATAAAAGTTCGGTGCACAAAGTCAGCCAAAGTTTGTTGAGGAGACGACAAGCCAAAATTGAGGACCAGCCCAAATGGCCAATGATATTTTTTATCACCTGCCAAATTTGGAAAGAAAACAGAATCCAAAATCCAGCATCAAATAAAAAAGCTAGTGGAATTCGGAGAGAAACATTAAAGCTGAAATACAGATAATTTATTTCATGTTTCTTATTCATCTTACGAGTGGATTTCTGAGGGCTTTTGACATTGCACTTTCCAGTCCCTCAGAATTTTGGTTGTTTTTGTCTTGCTCAACCGTGGCTTCGGTTTGGCTGAGGAAAAATTTGTGGACAATTTTCAATACCAATTCGCCTCTCCTTTTCATTTTCACATCGTATTCTTCTAAAGTTTCCAGTAGAGTCAGATTTTTCAACGTGGTTCCAGTAAGTTGATTCTCTTTCTCATTCTCGTTTTCAGTCTATGGACAATGGATAAAAAATTAATTTTTGTTGTTAAATTCCAAGGGATAAATTACACAAAGAGTTCAGAAAAGGCAAAGGACTGTTTAAAAATTCGGAATTACCTGATTTTTAATAGGAATTTCAGATTCCAAATTCAGCTTCGGCTTCCGGATTTTTTCCTCCTCTTGATTTTGTTTTTCCATGTTTACGATGGACGGTTTACGGCTTTTGGCTATGAAAACAAGTTGAACAAAATTTCCTTTTGGTTTAAAAATACAAAACACAAAACATCAAATATCCTACATGTGTTGTGAATTATTGTTGTAGTTTGAACAAGTAAAATTGTATAGTGATTTGAGATAGCAAATCTGGAATTTGTAATAAAATAAATGAGCTCAGAGAAATAGCAGCAAATATTTTCTTGCTTCACTTTGTCATGTTGATGTTTGTGCTACCACAAAATAAATTCAAACAGATACATTTTGTCCATTGACCATTGCCCTTGCTTATAAATTCCAAAACTCCAAATTCTAAATACAATCTAAATACTAAATACACTCTGCATTTTACGTGCATGCAACAAACATTGCCCTTGAGGCGAGGAAAACAAGTCTAAGCCTCCAGCCTCCAGCCAAAGCCAAATCGTGTACAGAGTGCAGCGGTTGGGCTTCTACTATTTTAACACTTGAAAAATACTACTACTCGTGTATTTAAAATGTGTAAGTGTTGGATAATATTGGTATTTATGTGGTAAAAAACCTCGTGGGATTTAATTATCAACAATACGTCTCGCGCATTCCAGTTTTACGAGATTTCCAGATTTCCAGATTTAGAAGCATTCAAAAAAAATATGTGGATAAATAAAAACTAGAGAAAAAAATAAGAAGATGGAATTTTGAATGTAAAAGGTATCCAAAGTACCAAAAAAACAAGATTTAAAGCTTTAAGTTCTTACAGAGAATTTCCAGCAAGTTTCGAGTTTATAGAGTCTAGGACTACGAGTATTAGAATTAAATTATTTTCCCCTCTGTTTCTTGTTCCTCCCAACCTACTGCCTACTGCATGTTGTGACACTCACAGTTAAATGTTAAATGTGCATCAAGTATTAGGTACGGAATCTCAAATCCTATGAAATTGCTCATGACTCATCATGATGATCATGATGAAGCCGATGTTGGCCGTGAAAAACAGTCAATAGTAAATGTTCAAGGGATAACAGAAGAGAGATAAGCTCAGCTTTTAATCATTTGAATTGGAGTTAGAGTAAAGAGTTTTGAGTTTTTAACTGGCCAGAACAGACAGAGCAAAGAGCAGAGCAGAAAGAAAATTAACAGAGAGGAAATCTGCAGAGCCAGCATAAAATTAAAATTAAACATGAGAGAAACAGAGAAAGAGAGAGAGATTTACAAGTCTCAAGTCGGATATTTCTTCTCTTCCCATTTTACCATTTTACACCAAGTACAGCTCAAATTACCAATTCAATC
>JAQGBH010003890.1:0-18434 GCA_034698265.1 Sminthurinus aureus
TATTAAATTAAAATACGCTTCCCACATTGGGTCATTTCAGTTATAATGTCTGGTATAAATATTTTCTACTGTATGCTTTATATGTTTTTCAAGTCTTTTAGACCAATTTTTTGCCGGTTGTCGTTGTTGTTCTGTTTTAAAATAAATAATAAAAAAGTGAAATGATAATATAATTATTAAAATGAAACATAAATAAAATTAAAATAAAATTCAGAAGGAAAACTAATAAAATGAATTCGTATTATGCATTACATTTGTTTGTATATATTTTTTTCTATAAGGGATAAAATCAAGAGTTTTGACAATATAAAATGAAGTAAATCAATATTTAAGAATTACTGATACACATGTAACTCGATTAGATAAGACAATAGCACAAATACACGGCGAGTTAAGCACAAAACAAACGTCGTTTCTCTTTCTCTCTATTTTTCTTTCTTCTTCTGCATTCTTTTTTGAAAAAACTATTCGTAAGTAAACATTATTATTTTGTTATATTTCAAAACGAAATGTACAGTTTTTTTTGTTGTTTTTTTTATTAAATATATATCATATACTACAATCATTCATGTATTATA
Organism: Sminthurinus aureus; assembly: GCA_034698265.1. NCBI lineage: Eukaryota > Metazoa > Arthropoda > Collembola > Symphypleona > Katiannidae > Sminthurinus > Sminthurinus aureus. The sequence goes on from JAQGBH010003890.1 coordinate 579, forward strand.
TATCTAAGTATATGTAATATGTATAATAATGTATAGTTGATTAACTTACACACTAAAATATTATTTGCTATTTAAGCTTCATTTTATAGAAGTTTCTCTCTACCACACATGTATGAATGTGTAGTAACATAACATGTTATAATGATAACGCACTAGCTTAATTATAAACCCCTGCTGTTACAGTCATATTATTTCTTCGTAATCTATATTTTAAATACATATAGAATTTAAAATAAGGACGCATCAGCAAATAGCAGCAATCAAATAATATTATGAAATTCATTTAGAATAAAAAAACGACATTAGTCACTCAATACGTACTAAAATTTCATAATATTAGTAAACGTATATAATATAGTACAGAAAAGTTTTCCCGCAATGAAAAACAGGTAAAATTATTTAGCTTTAGCAGTTCCAATGAATTTTAAGACTCGAGCATCTAAGTTAAACCGCAAATCTTCTTGATTATTCCCAGCTTCAATGAATCTGTTGAATGCTACCCGACATTCTGGCTTATCTCTCCAGTGCTGCCCTCTGCTGTCGTGTTTCAATACAAAAAATTTCCCTCGAGGTGCGGTAGCATTTTGAATCTTTTTAATCACATTTTCCCACTTGTCCGGAATTCGGTGGAATCCAGATGCACATTTTTGATTAGGACACCTGAAAAAGGAAACTTCTTTTGGTGGTTCATAAATATCATTCGGAAACTTTTTGTTGTAAACTGCAGTACATTCCTCAGAATTCTTGAGATGCCTTTCTTTGAGATTTTTTTTACAATACCAAGTCTTTGTACCACAATTAATGGCATTAACACATGGAAACGAGGCACCAAACAACTCAACTACTCTTTTAACCAATTCCTTTTCTTCCATTCTATCCATGTAAAGCTGGCATTCATAATTAGTTGTTAAATGATCCATCAATTCTTCATGAGTGAAACGATTCCATTCAAATACTGAAAGATTACAAGCTGGGTTCATGCACCCAAAAGTTTTGGCTTTAATATTGTTCCAGGCTTTGCGATGACAAAGAACGTGTCGACGAATTGAACTTTTGGTAAATGTCCCACAATCTTCACCAGATTCACTGTAACGACATCGAATTTCACCATGACACATTAAAGCATGCATCTTTTTACTTTGATTTGTATCAATTATTCTCGCCCCACACAGTTGATTTGGTCGTGATGGATGAGGTAGACGACAAATATGCAGTGGAACTGAAACTCCATGTTTTTCTTCATTATGTATTTGTAGTTCAGTAATCCTTCGACTCAAAACTAATTCTGTGGGAGCTTCATAACTACAACCAGGACTACCACAAACGGCGTGACTTTGAATATGAACAGCCAACTCATGGGGAAGATAAGTTTCAGTTTTACTATCGGGACAATGAATGCATTTGGTTCTTGGGGTTTTTGCTGTAGACTTCCCCAAGATGGAAATCTTTTCATCTACAATCATTGGAATTATTATTTTTCTTACTTGATTAAAGTACACACTCTGAATCCTATTCTTATATCGTTCACATTCTATTGGATTTGTTTTAAATTGGGTTATGTGAATCATAGAGTTATCTAAGTCTCTCTCCCCGTAGTCGACTTCTTCTGGCCATGTTGACATTCTATGAATAACGATTGAATTGAAATTATTGGTTGTTACTGAACCCACCATTAGCTATAAGTAAAAAATCAAATCAACACCAAACCATTAGTTGTGGGTAATGCATTTACTAAATTTACATGCTTTGAATAAATATCGTAGATCATGCATCGAGTACTTAAAAAATTATATAGTAATTATATGTGTCGTTATCTGTGAAAAATGATCTTAAGGAACTTTATAATTCACACCAAGCGGGGATTCTAGAACTAAATTTTAGAGAATAGAGCTGTGCAAAAGCTGAAAAGTTTTGAATATTGATTGGCGGGAAAATTTTCTCTGTGTTATAATATTTTTTCTGTGCACAGCTCTATTTTTTCTACGATCGCAGCGCATAAATTATAAAGTTCCTTAAGATCATTTTTCACAGATAACGACACATTTAGTATATTAAAATTCAAATGCAGGAATATATTTATTTATTTTATATTGTATTGTATTATACCATATATACGTAATATATCGGACATAATCATAAAAAATAAACGCAATGAGATTAAAAACCAGTTGACAATATTTTTCATATCTTTTGCTGCCTTTTGAGTGCATGTACAATAGAATTGCACATTTGAGGAATTACTTATGACTATTTACAATATTATATATTATATTATGATCATAAAATCTTTAGCATTTAGTACAGTTTTTATTTGTTATGGTCTACATCTTTTCATATCATATATGATTCATAATTAACTGGATTATCGTATCTATCATAGTATATTCCTAATTTATAGGTTGAATCTATTTGAATCATGTCAAATAAGTATTATTAATTATTGTTATTGATACATTAATTAGTACATTTTTTATTATGTTGTATTGTAGATTATTTATGCATATATAGAGTATTTTAAGTATTATTAATTACTGTTGTGAAGAATCACTCATATTGTCTATAAGAAGATCATGGCTATCGTCATGGCTATCATCAGACTCTTCACTCGATTCATCTTCATGCGGGTCACCATTTGAAGTGTCCATTTGTCCAGATCCTAATGATGCCAAGTTATCTGACCAGTATTTTAATGCCGGCTTACTACCATGTGTCTTTGATTTCTTAACCTGTTGAGTATTAAAATACAGATTAAAATATATTTTTTCACTGTAAAAATCCATGTACGGAAATGACAACTGTGTTCTTACTTTAGGCGTTATCGGAGTTTCAGGGTTAGAAGCGTCAAGCATCGGTTGTAGAATTCTCCTTCTTGCATTTATAAACCAATTATTGACTTGGAGTAAGGTTAAATTTGTCTGAGAAGCTATCTGTCTTTTCTCATCTTCAGTAGGGTACGGATGCTAAAAATTCATAGAAGACAGTATGAAGGCTGAATTATTATTCTATTACTCATTGAGATGTTTTTCTACAGTAGAAACAAAACATGTGTACCACTAAATACACAAATAAACAATAAACAACTATAGTTTTGTCTACTTACAACAATGTGTTGAAAGAGCCAGGACCGCATTATAGACGTTGCATGTTTTGGTAAAACACCACGTTTAGGTTTTTTCCTCCCCAGAAAATCATCATCGTCTTCTACGGAGCTAGGAGTGGGTGGAGCTGCAAATGAAACAGAATGAGAATGTTTATGAGAAATCCGTTTTCAAATAATATGGAATCTAGTGAGTAGTACTCACTGAGTACATACAAAAAATTATCTGTGTTTTGATTTGCGGTCTGTTTAATGATTTCCCTTTGTTGCAAATGAATTTTGCTGCATACACAAATATGATTTCTCTTTCTGTATACAAAATGTACTGTAAACCATACATGATTTTTGTATAAGCATTTTCTCGCAAATTCTTATTTGTTATTTGTAAATTTTGTACAAGAAAACAAAAATCTCAAACTAAACAGATGAGTTTAACTAGAAAAACTAACAGGAAGTGAACAACACAAAAGCATTGGCATAAAAACAGTAAAGTTGAGAACAGATAAACTAAAAAATAGTCGTGAATGACAAATGATACAAAATATCATAGGCTTTAAAAAGTCCACTGTGTAGGGTAAGTATGATCAATAATCAGTAAGAAAATAAACACAGGATGGAAAATGTTTGTGTAAACAAAGAACAACAAAGTTTTTGATTTTTGATGCACATGACAGATAACTTACTTTGAACAAAACTATCTTGCGAGCTGGAAGGAGGCAAACTATTGGCACCGATTTGAGATAGTGGGGTTCCGCCATGAATTCCTGATGGATTGGACGCAGACATATGATGCGTACTGCTATTACTACTATTAGTATTGTGTTCAGGTGACACTTCGTGACCTAAATTTTCCATGGGGGTACTATGATTATTGTGATTAGTGTTGGGAGGGAGATGATGATGATAGGGAATTCCTGGACCATTTCCACTTGCTCCTCCTCCCCCGCTGCCTCCTCCTGCCGAACTTGAATTCAATCCAGGAACAGTCTGTAGTTGGAAGCTACTGGGAGGAGAGACGGAAGCATCTCCATTTGAAGAATAGGAATGGTGTGGACTATTGCTGTGGGAACTGAGATGTGAACCATTATTTCCATCATAGTAGTCGGAACGAAGGAGATTTTCACTCTGCATTTTCCCCTTTAGACAGGTTATATAACGATTACAAAAGTCTTTACATAATTCTTGCACCTTATCCATCTCTAGAAGATGAATCCTCAACACTTGAATGGCTTTGATCATCTACACATTTCAAAAAAAAACAAAACACTAAATTTGATTAATACATTAATTAAACAGATTTATTTTTTACATTCGAAATTCACCTTCAAGTTTGTATTATTGCGACTGTTCAAAATTAGGTACTTCTTTCAATTTTTTGGTCTATATATTCTAAATTCTGAGTTCTAAAATTTCAGCTGATTGTTTTAGGGATAACGTTAAAAAATTAGGAACGCATCACACGACTTTTTTACAGTTTAATTACGCAAAAAATCAAATCATGATGAGGGGCACAGAGAGACTTTGTTTGAGAAAGCTGGAATCTCGAGCCATCGAGATGAATTTTTTAGAAATATAAGAACAATTTTTAGGAGTCTGATTTCAAATTTCAAGAAGGCGATGAACAAGTTCAATATAATATGTAAGATGTACTGTACACTCATATTTTAGAAATCCTAACGGAAGCAGACGAGGAAAAAATTGGAATATTTCCAGTGAATTTATCATCAATTTTTCGAGTGTAGGATATTTTATGATATGAAATGATGTATTATCATAACATTATTATTATGGCTATGGGTTATGGATGTACATTGTACAATATAATATAATATGAAAAGAATACTTGAGCACTGAGCGCACATCGGCAGAGAAAGGGAAGACAAATTACTTACCAAGCCATCCACTTCAGGATCATTCGCCAAAAAGGACTTTCCATCCCTTTCTTGATGCTGGACAAATGCCTGGCAATAAAAAGATCAATATTTCATTTTATGCACATCTATATTCACATCTATTCACTCTTCACTTTATCAACACACACAAACACATAAAATAAAAAATAAAACATGCAACCACTATTATGAATTATGAATCAAAAGTTGCTTATTGAAAAAATACTGACTGACATAAAAACATAATACCCCATACAACTTATATCACAATGCACATTGTACATGTGGTAAATAGTAAATAGTAATCATTTTAACATGTATGCTTTTTGTTCGGTGTTGACAATGTAGAAAACTTGGTTAATAGATTAATACAAAACAAAAGAAAGTTGAAAGTTTAAAATTTTACATACCTCCAAATCATGGTGAAAACTATCGGAAATTGGGGAATCAGCCGCCGTTTGAGTCGCTAGCTCACACTAAAATACAGATAAATACCACCAAAAAGGACAAAAGTTTATTCACACATCATTCATCATTTTTTTAGATATTTCACATGTGATTAGCATCTTTATTGAAAGTTGTAGGTACGCCAAAGAATGGATCTTTAATCTTTATACATGAGCATTAAGCAGTGAGCGTGTATATTTAGTATAACATTTTATACAACAGAGACATACCTTTTCAAAAAGCAGGCATAAAAGAGGGAATAATGGATGCCTGTATTGAAAATTGAAATAGAAATGACAAGAATGAAGATTAACTTTATACTTTATATCATTCACACGAGCATTGTGTGACAGAGAAGGTAGATCATGATTTATTTTGATTGATTATAATCTCTACAGCCTAAACAAGAAATGGTTTCATCCTCATTTTGCCGTCAGTCACAAGTCACAAGTCACAAGTCAGATCACAGATAAAATATCATTGATCGCATCTACGGATTACTGATATTTGATAAACTCTTTTGTATTCATTTATCATCAATCTCGAATCTTGAATCATGACATGTTCCTTTAGATTTAAACGCTGTTCTCTCCAGCACACTAAAAATTATTCATAGATAGCTTAAGACGTTAAAAAATATACAGTATACAGTATACAGTAAACTTACTTGTACACAGCTCTTTTATCAGCTTCGAATTGGGCAACGTCCGAATACTGAGAATCATGTGGGGGGATGGGCTGAGAGGCTGAGCCCTGAAAATCCCCATTCTGTAAAACAAAAAGCAAAAGAAACAATAAATAAAAATACTGCAAAAACTGTTCCCTTTCTTATTGAGGGTTCAAATTTGAAATGCCTTTTAAAAATGTGTGTAGTTTCAAGTTTGTAGCATGTATGTCCTTACCAGAACATCTTGTTGTCCACTTGTGGGGACAGTTGTAGACTGATGTTCGTAGCCTGGGGTAACCATGGTTGCTCTCTCACTCCTACTCCGGTCTTTCATACTTTTGTTTTTTAGTCGCATCAAGCACAAGCAGGCCGGAGCCTCTTCCGTCCCACCTCAACCATTTTCATCCTTCCACAACTGGATTTTTTATGCACTTCCTTTGAATTTCCGTTCTCAGTTTTCAACTTTCCACCTTTATCCTATCTGTCTCTAGTCCCTAGTTTCTACACTCTACACTATACAGGGTTAACGGTATTAGATATTACACAAGTGTATTATTAATATACGAGGAAGTACGACGAAGACCTACGAATAATTCAGCTTCATTGAAAACTGAAAATCCCCAACAGTCAGGAGTCAACAGTCAACTAATCTTATATTTTATCCACTTGTGTATAGAGTACAGTGTATACAGAGAAAGCTAATCTTGTCTATTTTCTCCTCTTCTTTCTCCTTTGCTCTTCAGAATTCACACTTTATCTACAATCAACTATCTCTCTCCTCTTCCTCCTACAAAGAAGTATTCTTTTTCTTCTTTCCCCTTCTCTCTCGTGTTTTCTTCCTCGTTGTAGGTTGTAGATTGTATCTTGTTGCAGTACTTGTACTTTGTACTTTTTGTATGCAGAATGAAGGAAGAAGCGGCTCAAATTAATTCACACGTAATGTTTAATGTCTGTAGTCTGTAGTTTTACTCCTTCTTTTTCTTTTCCTTGGATCTTGGATCTATCCGTTTTCCCAGTCCAGTTCTGACTTGTGTTGTTTTTAATATGGAGCATGGAGCTGAAAAATAAAGAGAAATAAAGAGAGAAAATGAGGACTGAGGATTCTACATTTAAAATGTAATTAAATTCTATTCAGTAGGATCAACATTCAGTATTCTGTTAGCAATCAACGTAGAGCACACTGGGATTAAATTTACGCTGTAATACCCTTCCCGACTTCCCCGACTTTCCCCTCCCGACTTTGAACTACATGAAATCTCTGATTGAAACCTACAACCTACAATCTAAAACCTACAATCTAAAACCTTTCGTCTCAAAGAGAGGTGTAATTATGAGTACTGTAGAATGTAGAATGTTCAATTTACATATTACATTTAACACGTAACACAGTCGGATAAATGATGTTCCGGCTCAAGACTCGAAGCTCAAAGCTCAAAAATACAATGGTAAAAACATGGTTGCTCACTTAATAGAAAAGTGTAACTCGTTTACTCATCACTCCACACAACCGTTTGAAATTATTTATTCCAGCCACTTAGGCTTCTACTTTGAACTACAAAGAGAGAGAGAGAGAGCGGAGAAGAGTAAAATAGCTCTTGGGTCATTTTATCCAGAAAGCTATGTTACTACCACTTACCTATCTCGTCTCTCTGTTTAATTAGAGAGAAACAAGAAACAAACAATCAGGTTTAAGATGAAACAATATGCAAATTAACGTAAGAGTGTAAAACAAGCAGAAAATTTGTTGCTGGTGAAATGCTAAATACTGAAATTTTTTTCTCTTTTTTTGTAGAGATGATTTATATACAGGTAGGTATGTATAATACATTTTCCCTCTTGATAATTTGAGATTTGTTCTCTCTCAAAATGGAATCGTTTTGTATTGTATTTTGAAGTTTGTAGTTGAATTTTGAATTAGATTGAATTAGAAAATTTAAAAAAATACTTTAAATGAGAATGACAATATTAAATAATCTCAATTCTCAATTCTCAATATTATGATTTTCCTGCCCCTTTAAAATATTCTCTATGATTTTTGATTGAAATTACAATGTTTCATTTTTACATTGAGATTTGAGATAAACAAAAAGGCAAGAAAGAAAAATATTCAAAAGGCAAAAAAGCTTGGATAAGCAAAATACAAAATGCGCATCCAGCATACAGCAAAAACCATCATGTCATGTGTAGTACCATACAACTTTGTATTAGCAACTTTGTATCGTAAAAGACAAACTTTGTAGAGTGTCTAATGTCTAATATCTGTGTGAGTTGTGAGTTAACTGGGCTATTAATATTATCTTTATCCCATTAACTTTTGATTTTTGATTATTTCGATTCTTGATTAAGTCAATAGTACAACAACAACAGAATGTTTTTAATCATCTTTATTCGTCATTCATCATAACATATCTCAACATCCTCATAGACCATAAACACTTGTGTATACACAAGAAAACTTGATCCAACATCCAACATTTGACTTTGCAGCAAGTTATAGAAACTTTGTTTATGATTAATATTTCATATTTTGTAGCATTATGATGTGTAATAAACTGATAATTCTTCGCAATGAATGATGAAAGGAACACATTTAGATTTGATCAAGAAAAACTTTCTACACTTGTCCAATATATAATGTACGCTGTGTACACTATATATAGTCATTACACAAACTTGTAATGACCTTTACATGAAAAAGTTGCTGTCTTCATCTCTATTTAGTATTTAGGAGTTACACTAACTGCTTCTATTTGATTGGCATCATATTCATATAAATTTAGTGCTAGAGAAAAGATCAATTCAGCACTTTATACTCAATAAACCAAGAACCAAGCATCAAGAATAAACATCCTTTGCCCTTGATTACTTTTGACTTTATATTAGTGCAAAACTTCACACAGGATACACAGAAACCATTTTTTCTTATAGGGGACTGCGCGGGTCACCGTCTTTATTTCCCTCACAATTTCACGTTATTTAATATCTATTTTTTCATAAAATTAAATTCATAAAATTGAAGACCCTTTTTTTACCTAAATAAAAGGTAATTTAAAATTTATATTGTATTTTTGTACTGGTACTAGAATACTAGAACTTAGGAAAATTTCGTGACAAAATTATTCACCACCTCATGGAGATTCCATTTTCCAGACTCCATACTCCGTATCCCATTATACATGTATACATGATTGTACAATGTACAATGTACGATAATTTCCAGTAAATTCAACGTGGCGAAGTAGAAGACAGGAGGCAGAAGATAAGAAGAAGGTCAGGATTGGAATTGAACTGTACACGAAATTCGATGATATGCGCGTGCTTAATGTTACACACAAACTCATTAAATTAACTACGAACATTTTCGTAAAAATTTACGATTAGTACTTCCTTCTCCTTCTCCTTCTTCTCGGTTCCTTCTCTTTCTCTCTCCTCTTTATATCTTTCTATTTCAGGACAGAAACAAATGCCTAGTTTTAGTTTCAATTACAAGTTGATATGTCATGGCTGATTTAGTGACAAATAACAAACACACACAATGTACAGTGTACAAAGTACAGTGTGTAGTGTACATGCTGCATAATATAATGCATTTACTCGTATATTATTTCTAACTTCTATATTCTGTACAGGCATATAATATACAAAATAAACACAATACTTATGCACATTCTGGTACAGTGATATTTCTTTATTTTGAAGACGCCACGAAGGAAATACGAAACTTTTTACAGTGTACAAAATCAATCTGACTTGGTTTGTATTTCATGCTGGGTGTTCTTCAACCAGTTGAGTCTTTTAGTTTTTTCCTGAACGTTGATGATAAAGACATTTGTAAAAATACAGAGTGGTATGAACTAGGTTCTAACTGCTGATGCTAACTGTTGACAATTGACAAATACCTAGAATCGTTTGGAACATGGTTACGAACGTTTGGTGGGTGTATTTATTACTCATTATTATCTTCACATCTAGAAACTAGAATCTAGTAGTCAGAAGTCGGCAGTTGATTTTCTCCTGTCTTTTAATGTCGAATATATTTGATGATAAATTATTCAAAAGACCACATAAAATAGGTCTTCCTACATTTTGTACACAAGACATCGTAAAAATTATACGGAGTAACTTGTAAAATGACATGAAAACACAGCATGAAAAAAGGTGGATTGTCCACCAGTATAATAAATATATACACCTTAATAAAGAGAGAAGAAAGAATGTGAAGAAATGTACCCTATAAAAATATGCATAGGATAGAAAATGGTTGGGGAAAATGAGAATTGGTCTCAGTGTGTGTATTTTGTTGGCTATAATAGGACCGTTTGCACTGCTTGCATAATTAATTTATGAATTTTATCACTTGACTCGGCTGTCTACAGCTACTTATAACTAAATACTAATATTAGTATTTGGGAATAGGTAAGAATGAGAGGCGTTTGAGTGTAGAGTGAGCAGCAAAAATGACAAGTCAAAAGTCAGATGAAAACAATGATGATGACGATTAGGATGAACAGAAGATAGAGCAGAAAAGAAGGTTGACAGTTGACAGGCACACATAGAAACACATTCAGCAGTCAGCAGTCACAAGTCACAAGTTACAAGTGGAAAGATATAAGAATGTGTACTTCAATGAACGGGAAAAATGCACAGAGTGGAGTTGAACTTGTGTAATTTGAAGAGTTATCAGAGCGCGGTGCATAAAGGTTAAGTAAGTACATGTGTGGATCAAATGGACAAGATGTCGTACAGTTAACGTAGTTAAAGTCAGAATTACCAAGCCAAGTACTCAATCAAAGACCAAGGGAAGAGAGGGAGAAGAGGAGACGGGGAGAAATTTATAATATGAATGCGGAACATAATAGACTTTCAGGCAAGCAGAGAGCAGACCTACTCCACAATCCAGAATCTAGAATCTAGAATCCAGAATCTAGAATCCAGAATCCGGAATATCGGTAATATGGGACATGAAAACCGGCGGTGAAATTCTACTAGCTCCCGCTCTCTCTTTTCCACGACCCCGAAGGACCCATTCACTCTTCGAATCATCTCCTTCTCTCCTATTTTCTCCTAAATTTCGATTCCTTCCTTCTCCATCTCATCTCATTCATCCGCTCCTTGGTTGTCTTCTTCTTTTCTTCTATTTGTTCTTCCTCCTCCTCCTTCAACTCTCTCTCTTCTATCATGAGTTCTGAGAACATAATAGCCTTCTCGCCAACTTTAAAACGTGATCAATAGGATAAATGGCTCTTTTCTTAGTCTTCAAACTCCCACTTCTTAACACATACCATGTACAAAATACTATGTATACAGACTACACTGTACACTGTATAGTGCTCATAGTGAACATCATCTTCACACAAACACATTACAGACTCCTTTCTCCCTCGTCTTCTCCTTCTTGTGCTGATTCTGTCTCATTTTTGGCCCTTTTCCCTCCTTGTTTTCTCCATTCTCCATTCTCTCAAATGCATATCCTGTTCTGTTTAGAGTTTAGAGTTTAGAGATGCACTCTCAAACATGTACATATTATGTATTGTAGGAAAAGGCAATGAAATGAAGAGACGGGCACAGAAAGATATACACAACATATAAAATACACAATACAGAGGACAGAATACAGACACCACACAACAATTCCCTTTCACGAGTACTTTTCTCCCCAGAGACTTCACATGTCTCCTATTATTCTGGTTGAAAGTCGTCACCAGCTCCAATATGTATTTTCTCTCTGTCTCTGTCCTTCTGTCTATCTGCGTATTTCTTTCCATGTCTCTATTCCTATTCCTATTTGTATTTCTTGACTCATTCCACAGATGAAAATGAAAACTTGTCTTGTTGTTTCCCTTTGTTTTACGCCGTTTTGTTTCGAGTCTAGAGTCTAGAGTCTCGAGTCTTTAGCAAAGACAGACTCAAGAAATATAAGCTAGAAACTCTACAGTCTCGTTACGCCTGTGAATTTTCTATAAGATTTTGCATCTACACTATATTATATTTACGCTCCTATAGTCAGTAAAACCTACAGTTTAAGTGTTATACGCATAGTATAATAATGTTATGTAATACGGAAATAAATACTTTCAACTTTCAATGGAACGTCCAAAATCCAAAATCCAAATCCAAATCCAACAGCAGTCGGTAGTCGGTAGTATAAATAGTAAATAGTGTAATGTGCAGTGTGCACTGTATACTGTACACTATGTAGCATTTGCCATCCAAGATGAAAATAATGTAGATTATATACATATGTAGTATGTAGTATGTATGTAGTATGTAGTATGTAGCAATAATATGTATATTATGGAAGTGGGAGAGAAATAAAAAGATGATGAAAAGAGGAGGAAAAGCATCAACTGTACAGTGAAAAGTGTATGTGTATAATGTATATAGTTCATGAAATTCTCTGTCTGTCTCATTCTCTCGGTGCGGATGTCTTTCTCCGATTCTCCTTCAAAAACATAAACCATAAACATAAAACAATCATAGCACGGCTTGGGCTTGGACGGACTATCGTTATGTAGCATGTAGTTTTCATCACACTAGACACTAGTCTGTAGTCTGTCTCAGCCTGTCTTTTTTTGTCTTACTCTCTCATCTTCATCTTCTACGGCTTTGTCTACTTGTACTTGTACTTTTCACAGCGTTTCTAGTATCTAGTCTCCAGTCTTGAGTTTTGAGTTTGAGTTTTTTCCCTCTTCCAATGGTATTCTATCCTCTATGGTAATGGTGTATATAATATTTTATGAGGAAGTGAAGCAATACATGAAATATAAATGGACAACTCCCTCTCTTTCTCTCTCTCTATTTTCTGTCTTGTCTGTTCGCTTTTCTTTCTTTCTTTCTTTCTCCATGTTGTCTTTTCCATCTTATTTTCTGCCGTCTCTTCCGCATTTTGTGCCAAATCAAACTACGAGGTCTGAACAAAACTACAATACGTAGACTCTAGATTCTAGGCTTTATACACAATACGTATCTTCATGAGGCTAGTTTTTATGCCTCCATCCATGTGAAGTTCCGATGCGAGTCGTCATCGTCCTCGTCATTGGCATCGTCATCTTCATGGTCCGCGTCAGTGTCAATAATGGGCACGGGAATGGGAATGGGAATAGAAACAGAAATGGGGAAAAAAGATGATCATACGAGGAAATGGACAGGTGTGAGCGAGAGAGAGAGAGAGAGAGAGCTAACCCACAATCATACCAATCCAAATCCAACTCTCAAAACTCAAAACTCCAAACCAAAAATCCACCAAGCACCATCACATGAAAATAACAAAATGAAATAACAAGGTGGAGAAAAATTCTACATTCTACAACTGTTCACTCCTCACTATTTCCTGTTTACTGTTTACTCTTTACTGCTTATACACATAGATAAATTCATCGTATCTATTGTCTTTTGTGTTGTATGTTGTATATGGTATTGTGTATGGTATATACTTTGTGGCAAAACTGCATCAAACCCGAAACCCATTTCGATTCCAAGAATCCTTCCATCCCTTCCCGTCCGCACAATTTTCACAATTCAACACGCTTTGCTACTTTCTCAACTCAACTTTAATTCCACTTTTCACGTACCACGTTCCACACTTGATGTTTGATGTCTGACGATAACAGATAACGAATAACGGGAAAATACAACAGCTAGTCACTTTCTCACTCGTAAACTCCCAGTTCTGTCAATTCTGTCTCACGTCGAGCTCCAGTTTTAACTTCAATTGTGTACTAGGAATCCCAAATACTTTAGAAAAACCACAAATAAAATTATCTTTTATGTTACGCTCTCATTATTGAATTTCCAAATTTCCAATGCTGCATCTGGAATTTGGACTCTCAGTTTATTTAGTAATCGGAAGCATGTACAAAAATGTGACATAAAAATACACTATGATTTTGCCTGTGTTTGTACAGTGTACAGTGTACAGTCTACATGTCTAAGACATGGTGACATCGACACCAGGAATCACCACGAAAAGACAATTGACACATGACAAACCAAAATCAGCACGTCATCACTTTCCGTCCTATTCTTTTGTGTCATGACACACATCACTCTATGTACACTGTATATTGTATATGATAGCCCTTTTGATTCGGAATAATAAAGTTGACAGTAATAGGAGCAATCAGTAGAGAGTAAAGCCAATCGTTAGGCAGATACATATACGTATAGACAACCTATATCAAAATAGATACATACAGAGCATAAAGACAGATGATAGAACTCATTTTCCTCGATTGCTACCCAACATGATAATGATCAATTTGCCTCATGGAGAAAGAAGAAATGACACAAAACACAAAGGAAACCACAGAGCAAGAGAGAACGAGAAAAAGTGAGAGACGGAGAAGGGAAAGAATGGAAGACACTCAATTGGTTTTCTTTCTCTTCTTTTCCCTTCTCTATTCTTCAATCTACATTCTTCAGTCTAGATTCTAGATTCTAGATTCTACATTTTGTCACATTAAAATCCTTATCGCGCAAAAATAACATTCAAATTGGCTCGTAAAATTACACAGCCACTGATGAGTCACGAATGAGGAATACAAAAAGACTTTAGACTTTAGAGTTTAGAGTTTAGAGTTTATGGCAACTTTAATTTACAAAGCCATAGGCAATCGGCACAATGAGCATAGAATGTAGAGCGTAGAACGTACATAGATAGATGCACACTTATGCATTGTACATACAAACAACTTGTACCCCCCCTCTCTCTGTCTCTCTCTCTCGTTCGATTTCCTTAGTTTCATCTGACTTTTTCCTCTACTTTCAAATTTAGAATGTAGAGTTGAGACCAGCTTTTTTGACTCTTGGCTCCTGAGCCTTGAGTCTTGAGTCTGGAATCTGGAGCCTATAATCTATACATTATACATGTGAGTCTAGTGTCTAGTATCTAGTATCTAGTGCATATACTTGGGTACAATAATGAGCCTTTTTCAGATCTCATGAGATCTCATGTATAAATTTCCCATTACACATTAAACATGAAAAATACCTTGAGGAAAACATTAAAAATCTCTGCCAATAACAATGATTTGATTCCAATTACCTATTTGTTAAATGTTATATATTATGCACATATAAATATCAATATCATGCCCAGGAAGAGGAGAAGTCCAAATCAAAGTTAAAATTATGTAAACGTAAATCTAAAAAAAATTAGGAAACTAAGATATAGAAAGTAGAAAGCATTCAACACAAATTCTTCCTGTTACATATTCCATACCATATTCTACATTCTGCACTCTACACCATACACCATACACCAGCACACAGTTTGAATAGAAAGGGAGTCTGAAACTATTTGGAGAGAACACATCAACACGAGCAACAAGAATTATTAAAATACAAAAGAAAAACTGTGGTTATTCCTTGTTGATTTTTGAATCGGAGAGAAGAATCACGAAAGCTCGGGCTACTTGTACTTCTAATGCTACTGCTACTGCTACTTGGGTGTAAAAGGAAGAAAGGCACACAGAAAGTGTTGGAGACGAGAGAGGGAAAGAGGCGAGGACAAAATACCATCATTTGCCATTCTGGATTTTAGATTCAGGGTGTCTGTTGTCTGTCTGTTTTCCATTCTCCTTTCTCCTTTCTATTATGACTGGACTGGGTTGATCAATAGAACAGGAATAGAAGGAATGAATAGAACGTCTCAATACTCAATAGGCCATTGGAGTTCCATTCCTTTATTTTCCATCCATTGAAATCTACGTGTGTAAAGAGTAAAGAGTCAAAATAGGAGACAAAAAAAACAGAACCAGAACTAGTGACTGTAAGTTGTAAGTGTAACTTTGTTCTAATAAATATGTATGTATGCATTGGAATTTTTCCTTGTAAAATACATGGATGTCGGAATATTTGGACTGTGCACAATGGATGTCTCATACCCTCTGTACTGTGTACTTTGTGTATACTTATGTACGGTACTAATATATTGTAAATGTGCATTGTATTTGAATGTGTAAGGGCATTCACTGGATCCAGTATCCAGAGAATTTGATAGTTTCTCCTTCTTGCACTTCCATCTCCATTCCATGTTATTGCTTTTGCAACTTCTCCTTTCCCCCAACTTCCCTTCCTTCACCTTTCCTCTTTCTTTTTTACCCTAGAATCTAGAATCTAGAGTCTAGATTCTAGAATATTTATACCGTGCATGTGGAAAAACTCAACTCAACTACAAAACTCTTTCCTCTCCTTTACACTGCACTGTATTCTGTGCCGTATCATTTCATATGTACACTTTACTCTGTACTCTATACACTGTACATTGCACATTGTACATATTATAATGTCATTTGGAGAAGATCTCACATTCTGAGAAAAAAGCTATTTTTTGGTCTTCAGTGCATTGTACCTCCATTCTCCATTCTCAATTCTCAATTCTCAATTCTCCAGTCTCTAGTCTTCATCCTCCATATGATCAAAGTACACAGGAAAAAAACGGTGTCTTAAACAGACGAGAGGAATCATTTTCTCTATCATCTGTCCTCGCACAATGCACATCACGCACACATCGTATACTTAGAATGTACATTGTACATTGTACATCCATGTAAATATGATTCTTTTCCTCTTTTCCACTTATAATCTATCTATCTGGTTTCTATTTGAAAAGGTTGAATAGACATCCAAATCTGTACATTTCTTTGTTTGTTGCTGGAGAGTAGAAAGTACAGAGTAGACAGAATCTGTATCATCCGTTTGAATACTGACATATATATGTATATATATATCAAACGTTACGTATACATTTGCTTTATATTTTGTATTTTGTAGTATTCTCCAGTCATTCACTTTTCCTTTCCCGTCCATTTGAAACAGAAACCTTTCTTCTCCTTTTCCCTTGCATCTTGTTCAATTTTCTTCATTCCGGAAAAGAAAAAGACAAAGTCAAAGTCAACGCCATTGTCAAGAACCGTGACTCGAGACTCGAGACATTTTTACCTTTTCCCTTGAAACCAAACAAAACCAAATCAAACCAAACGGAAGAGAATCGGAATCAAAATTTAACCAAATCCGTTGGACCTCCAAAAGGTTCAACGGATCTTGTTCTTCATCTATTTTATTTTGTAGATTTTAGATAAAATGTAGAGTAAAATAATTGCAAGTCACAAGTCACACAACACACAACGAAGGAGTAGGCATTGAGATGCATTTTCTTTAGACAACTCAAAGTTCAAATTCAAATTCAGACTTGATACACAAGACAAAAGACAAGATAGGAAAATACAACTAAACTGAGTCAAGAAAAGAACAGAAAAGTCAAATCAAGAAAGGGTAAAGCAGTCAAAGGGCCACATAAAAAAGGAAGGACGCACATGACTTTTCACAAATTGAAAAGTCACTGTAAAATCAAACTCTTTCAGTCTTTATAGAGAGCACGTCAGCTCTACGATCTACGATCTACAATTGGGAATCTATAGAATCGAGAATCACGACGATCTTTTATTTTTACCACCTTCAAAATGTCACTGTTTCGGTCTTGGTTTTGGTTTTGGTTCTGGTCTACGGTGACGTTGATGTTGATGTTGTACTATTTCAAGTTTCCAAAAGTATATCTGTAACAACAACAACAACAACATGAAATTCTAGCAGACAGAACAAACAGAGCTTCGACTCAATGGAGATGCACACATTCGTATTTGTTCCTCCTTCTTCTTGGATCTGAATGCAGGACTAACAATGGAAGTACTTCAGGTGTCCCATCAGTTAAGAAACCTCACATATCCTATCCGACTCAGTTTTTTACGCTGATT
>JAQGBH010003891.1:0-18431 GCA_034698265.1 Sminthurinus aureus
AAAAAGCACAAAAAATTCTGAGACTGGAATACCGAGCTCGAGACTGGTAAACCAAGCCGAGCTTAAGACCGGAGTTCCGGTCAGTGTTCCTGACTGATATATTTACATACATTATAATAATCAAGACAATAACATCAATGACATAAATAATTGGTAATCACAGTTACTAATTTGTAATTCATATTTTGTTTTAAATGTTAAATATAAGGATTGTTTTTATCTACTTTTTTTTAAAATGTAATTTTACCTTGATTCGTTGCTTTTCTATCCTATCAAGGAATCTTTCAAAATCATCATCAGATGTTTTTGCTCGTTTTGCACTTTCATGAGACATGACGTTATATCCCTGAGCAAGAAATGATTAAGTACTTTCTTAAAATGTTAAAAACATGCATGCACACGTTAGCTGTGAAAACTGCTAATAATTATTTTACAACTATAATTACTAATCACTTGTGTATTTTTTTTAAAATCAAAACACCGGATACCGGATAATCATAATATAGCATAGAAGAATGAAGAATTCAAGATTCAAGTACCATATATTTCGCGCTAGCTCCGATTTCCTGATTTAAAGTTGCCTGAGAGCACGCGGAGCACGTTGCCTGAATGGCCGAAATAGCGAAATAAAAAACTAATAATTTACAAAATAAGATTTACAAAGGAACAAAGGGTATCATCATCATGGAAGTTGAATGTAAGTCATTTATTTATTTTTACATTTTGTAGTTTTATTACATTTAAACTTTAAGGTTGGTTTACAAGAAGCTAAACACTTGTAGAAAGTAGACACACAATGTAAGTATAATAGTATTATACCACTCATGCTGCTTGATAGTTTACATGTGCGTGCATGTATATTCTATGTATGTAGATGTGTGTAAATACATATCAAATAATATTATATTCCACACATGACATGAGGTCTAAATATAACTGTAGTTGAATATTATTATTACTATTATTATATGTAAGTCTCCTTTTTTTTTACCCCATTATCTTTTTCCTTGTTTACTTTATAGTATTAATAGAATGAAAGTATAATCTCATTTCAATTTATTTTAGATGAGGACGTTCTTGGTGCAGAGGTGAAGAAAAAGAAGAAAAAGGATAAGAAGAAGGATAAAGAAGAAACTCAGAATGATGAAGATATGGAAACTTCCCAATTAAATAAAAGTACATCAAATGGAGGAGCATTATTGTTGGCAGATGTACAAGTTCAGAAAGAGTTTGCTTTGGCAAGTTCAGCAAAACCAAGTAAAATGAATCCATCCGAATGGCCACTCTTGCTCAAAAACTTTGATAAATTAAATGTTAAATCTTCACACTTTACTCCATTACCATTTGGATCATCCCCTTTGAAACGAGACATTAAAGAGTATATCAAATGTGGATACATAAATTTGGACAAACCATCCAATCCTAGTTCCCATGAAGTCGTTGCATGGATTAAAAGAATCTTACGTGTTGAAAAGACGGGACACTCAGGAACTTTAGATCCTAAAACAACCGGTATGTTGTAATTCTTACAAATCATTTACAAAATTAAAATATGGATTTTAAAAGGAATAGAAAATGGATATATCAAAAAAAGTAGTAGTAGTACTTAACATTGAAAACAATTCAACTAACAATCTACAAATCACATTTGAGAATTTAATATTTATTTGTTGTATCATTAAAACTTTAGGATGTCTGATTGTGTGTATTGATCGAGCAACGAGATTAGTAAAATCTCAGCAAGGAGCTGGGAAAGAGTACGTTGCTGTTTTTAAATTACATTCTGCTGTTGAAAGTACTGCTCAGGTAAAAGAAAAAATGTTGACATTGAATTGTACAAAATACAAAAGATACATGCTATTTTTTATCTATAATTTATATAATAATCGTAATAATATAATATTGTAGTGTGGATGTTGGAGTGTGAAACTTGAAACTATATTTTTATTTTATTATTATATATTATATATTATAATGTATAATGTAATGTAGTTTTTCTCGACGTTTTATAGTATTTTATGCCATATAGTATATTATAGTATATTATTAATCAAAATAGGCTGATTTTCTATACATGTGGTTTTTGGTTTCATATTACGCCTTCTTACAGGTTCAACAAGGATTAGAGAAACTTACAGGAGCTCTATTTCAAAGGCCTCCATTAATTTCGGCTGTTAAACGACAACTTCGTGTGCGGAGCATATACAAACATCATTTGTATGAATATGATGAAAAACGTAACATGGGTACGTAGGAATTAGTATAATATTAATTTGAATGCTTTTACAAGTCATAGCAAAACTTACATGGAATTTGAAATGATCTATATATTATTTTATAGGAAATGTATTATAGTTCTGATTTTGATTCCATAATAATTTTTAATAAACTGATGTTAATTTTTTTTGGGTTAGGTTGTTATTGGATTAGTTGCGAAGCTGGAACGTACGTACGTACCCATTGTGTTCATTTAGGACTTTTGTTAGGTGTTGGTGGTGTTATGTTAGAACTACGACGTGTCCGTTCAGGCAAGTATTTTCTTTTAGTTTTTAAAGAAAGTTATAAGAGTTTTTGTTTTTTTTTATTATTATAAGTTACAAAAACATTTCTTCCAACAATGAATAATACTCTGTTTTTAAACATGATTTCTATAATATGATTTCACTTGTTTTTTTTACATAGGTATTTCATCTGAACAAGATAATATGGTCACCATGCATGATGTAATGGATGCTCAGTGGCTCTATGACAATCACAAGGATGAAACATATCTACGTAGAGTTATTTCACCTCTTGAAGGACTATTAGTTTCTCATAAAAGAATAATCGTAAAAGATAGTAGTGTAAGTACAATTTTTTCATACACCTATTTTATTTTATTTTTGACTACGATACATGACTGGACTTTAGGATACATGATATTTTAAAGTTTTGAAATAAAAAGAAAATCATAATATTTTATGTTTGAACATTTGAAATATTCTCACACTTATACATAATATCATTTTATATGTACAGGTAAATGCTGTTTGTTACGGTGCCAAAGTAATGTTGCCAGGTGTCCTACGATTTGAAGATGGTATTGAGCTAAATCAAGAAATTGTCATCATTACTACAAAAGGAGAAGCAATAGCTCTTGGTATGCATTATTAATTATTATGATTGGTATTCTTGAATTTAGAATTTATATCATAATATGTTGTGTGCTACCTAGTAATTAGTATTATTACGATGAAATAACTATCGATAATTGAGGAACTAAATCAATTTATTTAATAATATTATATTATGTCAGTTAAAAACTTTGCATTGGACTTTTCTAATAATATTCTAACTTTATCAAGTAAAATGTTACTGACTTGTTTTGACTTGAGTTTGCAATTTATAATTTATTCTATTATATTATTCTCTTTTTATCATTTACAGCAATCGCATTAATGACAACGTCTACCATGTCAATGTGTGATCATGGATGTGTAGCAAAATTGAAAAGAGTGATTATGGAAAGAGATACGTACCCTCGTAAATGGGGTTTCGGTCCTAAGGTTAATAATACACCATAATTCACTCAACATTCTGCCTTTTCATATATTTTTTTAAAATGATAATGATAGTCAACATTAGTATTATGGTTTTTATTTAAATGAAATAGTATAGATTTAGTACATACTATTATCATGATGAATGATTCTGAATTTTTAAAGCTATACGTTAATATTATTTATTATTTTATTGTGTTTGATACTACTTATTCCATTACCTCATTTGTTTTTCAAATTTACTTTTAACTTTTGTAAATTATAATCAATTTTCTTTACCTAGTAGATTGTTTGATGATGATATAATATTACAAAAATATGTCTAATACAACCATTAACATTAACAAATTTAATTTATAGGCCTCCAAAAAGAAGGAAATGATTAAACTCGGTTTGTTGGATAAACATGGAAAACCAAATGAGAAAACTCCAGCAGACTATCTTCACTCGAAATCCGTTTCTCAAACGTCTATGGATACTACAGATAGTAAAGACTTTGTTATACCATCTGCAGGACCAGAACCAACCAAGAGAAAGGTATAATATAATAATATAATATATTATTACAAATTTCAATTTTATACTTACTTACACATACATATTTTGAATTGTATTATTTACTTTTTAATATGATTTTTAAGTTGTCAAAATTCATCTTTGTTGCTCATATTACTTATAATGTTTTATTATTTTTTACATGGCTCATATTACTTATAATGTTTTATTATTTTTTATTTTTTATTATAATGAATTTTGGGGTTCAGGTGGAAGAAGTAGAACAATCTCCAGAACCAGAAGTGAAGCCCAAGAAACACAAGAAAAAATCTTTACCATCCGAAGACGTGGTAAAGGAGGAAGTGCCAAGTGATGAAGAAAAAATTAAACGTAAGAAGAAGAAAAAATCAAAGACTGATGATGATTAGAAGATGGTCGTTTTCACAATTTTTCTTTGTTTTTTATTTTTTTCTACATAAAAAACATAACATAAAAAGTGCTTCTTGTTGTACTTTTTCCCAAACGTGACTATTTTTGAAAACATAATAATGATTGTTGGAAATGAGGATTTTTATAATGATTAATATGTTGGAAATTATTATTATACTACATTATAATATCATCTTGGATGTAATAATAATAATACTTGTTCGTGTTATATTTAACTTTAGTGTTTAGAGAAAGAAGACCTTATATATATGCAAGGCTATATAATATTATACAGAACGAATAAAATATGTTGTATATTACATAATAATATATATATTAAATAAACCATATGAAATATATTTTAAACATGTTTCTATTTTGCATTTTTAGCTACTACAAAATGTACTTCATAATATTATTATGTGTAGCTAGTTTTAATATTATACTGTTGTGGTTTTTTGTTTATGTTATGGAACCAACTTGCAATGTTTCCTGAAAAATGTATAATGAAATGAATGTGAAAAGGGCTGAAAAAATATTTTTGGAAAAAAAAACATCTTTATCCATATACTTTTACATTTTTACCTATATGTCTATATAATATAGCTATCTTTCACATAAAAAGGACCAGAGATAAGACCATTATAATTTTAGATGATTTTATTTAAATGGTTATCTGGTTTAAAAGGGAAAAATCTTTTGTCTATAAATAAAACGATTTTATTTTGACAAACCTGGATATTTGTGTATGTATTATTATACAATGTTTTTTTAAATTGTCTTTAAAAAACGTGTATATGTTTGGGAATTATTTGATGCATGTACATAAAACATCATAAATAAAATATTATAGTAATTTTACTTTTTTACTACACGATAAAAGCCAGAATCAAATATTTACGTTTTTACACTCTTTACGCGAACACTGATTGTGGGCTATTTTTCGTTTTATATACTATGCATCATTATATTATGTGTGTCATATTGTAATTTATAAGTAATAATAATGAATAATTAGTAGCCATATTTTCTATTTAATTTTAATCATATTATATCTCTTATTTTGTGGAAAAGTTTTTTATTAAAAAATAACATTATTTTCTAATCTAGAACTACTACTAGTTATTCAGACAGTAATAATCAAACTTAAATGGAGCATGCGCATAAAATACTACTCTAATTTAAAGACCTTACACCTTACGGGTCTTTATAAAAGTCATGTCCCTCATTTTCTTGAATCAGTTTGTAGAAGACGTTCTCCGGAGTAGGTTGCCTGGTCACTGCAGAATAATCTCCGATTCTTAAATTTTCCAAAATTTTCAAAGTCAAACTTTAAGGAAATACAAAGATCATTTAGCTTTTTTCTCAAAGAAATTCAGAAAAAAAGTCGAAAATGTCAAAGGTAATTCAATAATATATAATATATATCATTTCATTTTATAATTTACACAATTACTATTAAAATTAAATACATTTATTATAATAACTACTGATTATAGTTTTTATTAGTTATTATAGTATTTTTAAGATTATTTTCGTTTTATTAAGATTATTTTCGTTTTTTTTCTCAAGAAAATGAATGAAGGTAATTTAATAATACATATCATTTCATTTTATAATTTACACTATTAAAATTAAATACATTTATTATTATAATAACTACTGATTATAGTTACTATAGTATTATTAAGATCATTTTCGTTTTATTAAGATTATTTTGGTTTTTTTTTCTCAAGAAAATGAATAAAACAGCATATTAAATTTTCTCCAGCTTCTTTTATTCCAGGTTTCAGGATCAGCATTTTTGTTCGTTGCTATTATGTTATTATTATGTAAAAATGATAAAAATATACCTCATGCTGATTGTATTATTTTTTTCAGATAGCAAAAATCGTTTCTAGTGGTAGTGTTGGAAAAAGTTCGACCGAAGATGATGATTTCTTTTCATGTGGATCCCAATCTCAGTCACAGTCTCAACTTTCCCAGAGTAATCCACAGACGAAAGCTCTCAATAATTATTTAGTAAGTTTTAGCTTTCATTTTTTTGGTACTTTTTTACTTAACAAAATTTTGTTTTTACTATGAATAAATTATTTTCTCAAAAACTTTGCTCTATTATGTACCTTTTTTGATCCCTATAATGGCATGTACCTTTTGATTTTAAAAGTTTCAAATATATTACATGATGAATAATCCATTACATCATCTCCATTCTGTGCTTTAGGTTCTGGATTGTATTTTTGATCATCTAGCTCATTCAGATTTGGTAAAAAAAAGTTTTAATAATATTATGTATACAAAATTATTATTATTATTATTATGTGGAATATAATATGCATTGCTAAAATAAATGCGTACTAACATTTAATCCAACTAATTTTATGCATAATATATTATAAAATATTATTCAGTTTATGTCATAATTTAAAATGTTAGATTATTACAGTATAATAATAATATAATGTTATGTAAGCAATATAATATACGATACTTCTAAAAATCTGAAATCATGTTTAAATAATAATTATTATTATTCTTATGTAATTCTTTTTAGGTGCGTTGCTCGGTCGTGAATTCTAATTGGTCTTCAATTTCAACTAGAAAAATTCGGAAATATACTGTTTATCTACATGATTTTGTTCAACTAAGATTAAATGGTGGTAGTTATGTTGATTCTCATCAAAAGGAAATATTAGTTGAAGAAAAGATTGGGAAAAATGAAAAAGTGACCGTACACATGACCTTACCAACTTTGATTTCAAAATTAAATGATGGGAAAAATGGGAAATCCATCTGGCTTAAACTGTCCAACTCGGATATTACTCATCGTTTTTTTCAAGAATTTTTACGGAAGCTAGGACCTTTTATCACTCGTTTTGGATTTGGAAGAACTGGGATTCTAGAAATTTCTTCTTCAGTATATTCCGTGGCTATTTGGAATATTATCTCTACTCAACTTCCTCATTTGGAATTTTTACATTTTGAAAAAACACCATTACCAAATAGAGTGAATGGCCGATGGAGTCCTGTGATGATAAACCAAACCTTATTGAGCAACCTCAAAGTTTTGAAATTCAGTCCAAAATACTTGTTCCCCTACTCTGTGAATCTTCAACTCCTTAAAGCAGCAGATAATTTGCAGAAATTGTATAATGTCCCATTGAGTTCTATTCATGCATATAAAATGAAAAAAAGAGTAAACATGATCAAATCGGTTGTTTATGACAAAAGTCCGCTTCTTATTTCTTCTGGTAATATTTCAAGACTTCAAAAGCTTGCCAACAATCACCCAACATTAGAAGAATTAACAATCAATTCTATTTTCCCAACCCGTCAAGATCCCAATATTTTATTAGCTAATTCCATCAGTGTTTTTAATCAACTGTTATTTTCAAGTAAGGACTCTCTAGAAAAGTTGTCCATTCAAACATCTGAATACTTTGCTCGTTTGGATTTTCCTCAACTACAAAATTTGAAGTTTCTACAATTTACAGATAATCAAGAAACAACTCGAAACAACTCGGCAATTGAATCAGCATCAAAATTCAAACAAAACTTTAATGTTAATAACATTTTTCCTAATGTAACTCATGTAGAAGTTGTTATTTTCATAAATGAAGCTGATCTTCATTTTCAACCAAGAGTTTTGGATCTCTACTTTCCTCTGGAAACTTTTCACTCTAGTGCATGCTTCCGGAATGTTCAACATTTGAAATTGACAAAAATCATGGCAGTCGAAGCTGTTACAAGAATGTCTGTACTGTTTCCAAATATTAAATATGTCGACATAACTACAGATGGATCGATTTTGCACAGAATTCTCCCTATCATTTGGAAACAGTGGCCAAATTTGGAGGTCATCACCTTAAAAGTTCTTTTCTGCTCCAGATCAATGAATAGAGTTCAGTTATTGGATTCAGTTATTACTGGGTTATCGGAAACCGATATTTTTACTCTTCAAAAAAATCCTCAAAAAATCATTCTTCCACGAAGTTATTCGATTTTGAATATGTCAAGTAAGTAAAATTATTGAATACTTTTTTAAGATTTATAATATTGGATAATGCTGACATGAGCGTGATAAATGAGCATAAAATATCATATTTTTCTATTTTCAAAATTATAATAATAATAATTATTGCAAGAAAATGAGCAGCAACATATGACTTTAAATGGAGTAATAGTTAAATTGTTTAAAATGAAATAATAGTCATGATTCTTGTGTTTTATTCTGATTTGTTTTGTTTTTTGAAAAATTTATTTTTTAGATTTGAAGAAGATGAATATCGTTTTACTTCATTGCACTTGTCTTCCATTTAATCCAATAGTTTCTTTGTTCTCAAGCATCACTGGTATTTTTGGATTCCAAAAGGTACCTGGGCTTGAAGTCGTAATGGCGTTGCATGAACGAACCGGCAGAAGAGATGGTGAGTATAGATAATCAATATATATTATAATAATTTACGAAATGTTTACTACGTAAATTCGATTACTTCAAGTTTGATATTTTTGTACAAACTTTCGTAATAATAATAATAATATGAAGTTTAAATTTTAAACTATTGATCAATTTTTTACTTTGAAAATATATAGATTTTCATCGCTCATTGACACCTATTATACCTTATGTGAATTTTATCCTAAACTTCCGTGAAGCACTTATCCAGTCTTTTGATTACACTACTAATCAATGAAAACAATATATTAATAATACTAACTATGGTTGTTTTCCGTTTTTATGATTTTTATTACTCGTTTTATAGTAATGAAATCACATTGCTATTACTTTATTGATTGTATAATTAATAATAATTGTAAATTGTATGCTAATAATTACCATTATAAACAGCATGAAGCATGTATATTAATTATTTATAATTTGTATTATATTATATTGAATTTTAACGCATTTATCATTGACGTCAATGTGTATCACTGAATAAGTTTTACTGATTACAGTATAGTTGTTTTTAGTGTAACTAATATTATTGTATAATATATAATATACATATATACATTATATGCTACGCATACTTTGTACCATTTTTGCTATCTTATAAATCAAACTTTATCCTAACCTTTTTGTACAATTCGATGATACTCTTTTTTAGTACGAAAACTACACGTATAAAAAATGCTTTAAATTGTATAACATAAACCATTCGAATCGATGAAAAACTATATTATATTAGTAAATCTTCCTGAACAAATGATTTTTTATTACTATTTTCTTTTTGCATGCAACATATTTTTTATTTTATATTTTCGTTTATCATTGCTCAGTATGAGACACTCTAGAGGTCCTTTAAGATTTTAGCTATTATATTATTATTATTTAATGATTTTACAATACTACTGCTTATTCAATTTTTAAGTTGATTTCTCCTGTTCAATTCTGAATATGAATTCAGTTGAAACCAAAAATTCATTTCACTTTCTGCTTATTGGTATTTTCTTTGAATTGAATAAGCAGCCAATTGTTTTCTATTGTTGTACTTTCTGTACTATCAGTTGAAATTTGAGATATTTCGTCAATTTTGCTTATTGAGTTTTATAAGATTCAATGTGTGATTTTCGTAAGGGTAGTATTATTATTATATTATCATACTATAATACATACAGCGTACATCGTACATTGTATTATGGACCATAATTTATGGTCAAGGCCCTATACTGTATACACTTTTCCAGGTTTTCCATCGAAAAGAGACCAACAGGTACCTATGGATACTTATTGGTCTCTTAACTAAGTGGCATGACCTCTGCATTGCAATTGACGAGTATTTGATATAGAAATATCAAAAGTTTAATTATTGATTAACTTTTGATATAGAAATGGGCGATCAAATTCTTGGGACGTTAAAAGAACTGGACAATACATTACAGGAAACTTTAGAACTGAAAGGCAATTCATATGAATTAGTTAGTCATGGTTCTAAAATCATGCCATGTTACGATGATGATGTCGCAGAAGAAATTCAAAGGGAAGAACATATTGGGATTAATGGTGAATGTTATGATCTCAATCGACTAGTTGTGTGTCTCACAAAAATACAAGAAACTCAAAATAATGTACTCATGGCGTTAAGAGCTGATATTGATGAACTGACAATAACTAACTTGATTTTAAAACAACAGAATCAGGCTCTCGTGTAATGGATACCAAACTTAGCAATGAAATAATTTGACACTATTATTCATAATTCATAAGGCTTCTCAATAATGATATGTACTAATTATTGTTAGTATTGAATATTATAAGTTATAAAAGTACATAATATTATATTATTATGCATAATGTAAACTTTCTTTTAGGATTGAGCATCAAGAGTTACTGTCAAAAGTAAAACTTGTGATGACAGAATTTGGGAGGATGAAATACAAAGTAGAAGGTAGTCATCCTTCACAATTAAATGAAGAGCTTTCACCGAAAAGAATGGAGGAAAGGCAACACAACACATATTTACAACGGTACTCTGAAGAACTTTACAATAGAATTCCAAATTCCACTCAAATTCCAAAGTTTACGTCTTATACTAACGAGTTTAATCGTAGAGACAAGAGTAAGGCTCGAAACACCACGAACAGATCAAAGTTGGGAAGATTTTTCAAAGTCTTTCAACGTCGACAAAGTTCCTATACTCTTCCACACTTTTCTCATGATTTTCCTTTTTGTGATGACAAAATTGACCAGAAAAAACCTTACTTTGATAATAATTAATCATGATCACGTTCATATTTAGTATTTAGTGATTTTAAATACTTATAAATGTTAACTAAAAAAACTATGCTTAGTACATTTTTTCAATGAAAACTGGAGGTATGATATTAGTTAATTAATTCAAAAAGAATTTACCATTTACTATTTCCTTAGAATTAGCAACTTATAACTAGTACAAAAAACAATAAACTCTTCAGTTTTCTCACTAGTAATAATTATTTTGTATTTGTTGCTTTATTTTGTTTCTTCTCAGTTTTCCTTACATATTTTTCAGTTGTCAGTGTCTTTACATAATATGCATAATTTATAATAATGTACAATAATAAAATAATATAATTATTACTTGTTTTTTTTATCAAATATGCGTTTCAGATTTCAGACGACCACATATTGGAAATTGGAATAACCTCTAAATTATATTATGTATACATATTATATATTATACATTTTGGCTACACAGTATATATATCATTGCCATTATCCGTCCCACAAGCATAATTTAACTGCTTTATATTTTGTTATCATTAGTTTACTACTTACCAGTGTGTATATATTATCTTAAACTGTATATGAAAACAGATGAGTCTGACAAGAGTATAATATATATGCATAATATAATTGTTATTTGTTATCTATAGTTTTCAGTTTTCAAAATTGTTTTAAAATTCATTTAAATTCAAAACCTCAAAATGTTATTTTCTGCAATCTTACGCTGTTCCGTTACGTCAACGTTGCACAATATTATTCCAAATATTATAATAATCGCTCTACTAGTATAATGTATAATCATATATTATTTTACACCATATTTTTTATCGTAATACTTTATACTATATTATGTTTCGTATTAAAAAAATCTTAATTCTCAATTCTATACTGCGCCTTTTATCATGATTTTGTTCAACCACGTGTATATATATTTCACAGTAACCTTTATGTATTATATTATGTAATGTACTTGTGTAATTTTTACATTATACACTAGATACTAGATACTATAATATTATACCATATAAAATTATTGTTATTATACAATACCAAATGCATAATTTGATTGTGTATGTATACATGTTTTCAGATCCTGAATAATTGTAATATAATGGTAAAGTCATTATACTGAATGCCAAAAACATGTAGCAAAGACAATTTAACATTCTATTTTTTTTAAAAGGTTGTATTGTAACTTGTGACAATCTTATAATTTATCATACATCATTAAATTATTATTGTACTTGCAATTTGTCTCCTATTAAACCATAAAACATTGCGTACTAACATAATAAGGTTGCGCATTCAAAGGTATAATATATTATAATATTCAGCACATTGCACAAATATTGTTTTATAACTTTATACATTTTAAAACTTATCTATGTGACTTTTATAAAATATCGTTTTTCATATCTAACTCAAATAAGCAACAAAACTGAAAATAAAATGTATTTTAGTAGTAGTTATAAGTTATAATAATCTTAATAATCATTATTATCATCAATATTGAATATTGTATAGTGATATTATAGATTGCAGTGACACAATCATTTATAATTTATAATAAATAATAAATTACAGGTTTTTATACATAATATTATGTTATATTATTATTATTGAATCAGAAACAAAAAAAAACTTAGCAATAGAATATTAATAACATAACTTTCCTGTGTGTACTGATAATCATTGCACAACGTGAAAACATACTGAAAAATACTAAAATAAAGCGAAGACGCACACATAAATATCATATCAGTATAAGTAGACATCAATACTCCGCTACGAAAAAGGAAACAGAGTAAACTTAGGTTTGTAGACTTATTTGCGTATAATCTGATTTGTAATCAATTACAATGATAATACTTAATACGTAGTAATTATTAGAATAAACAACATTTCAGAACCGTCATATTATAGGGTCTATACCAACTCTATCTGGAGTTACAAGTTAATGACACATTTTGCAGTTGTATGACCACAAGATTAGATTTAAAAAATTGTAACATACTAACAGCATAATAAATACAATAAAATTTGAACATATTGCAGTAATATTATAACAAAAATAAGATGCATTTTATTGCTTTTTGTGTTATAACAAATATCAGACACATATATAGATATATATACATATCAGTGAAGTAAAATTTTCTATACACTTCCTATTTATTCTTTACTATTTACAGGCGTATTGAAAATGTAAACAAATTAAATTCCATTCAATTTATATGATTTATTATACAACTTTTTGTAGTAGCAGTAAAACCTACATACTTATGCACAGACTTTGATTTTCTTCCTTGTTTATAATAATATTGAATAATAATATATAATATATAATAAAAGAATGCGAGTTTTTGTACAGATACCATATTTACACCGTAGTATTAGAGGGGACTTGATAAAGTTTCAAATGATTAACCAACAAACATATATATATGACGGTAGGTGATGAGTGATGAGAATAACATAAAAAATTAATGCGAATAATTTTTTTCGGTAAAAATAATTTGCTGGTCACCTGAATTTTAGTAGAGATTAATTTTTTGCGTGATGGTCTGACGGCACATATGACACGTAGTTAATGACTCTGCGCACCTATAAAGTAAAAATATTATTACGATTAAGCATAACAATATTAGCAAAAAATGTATGAAATTCTTTCATTATTCATAACTATGGAATACAAAATGTACAATAATATTTTATATTTTATGATATTTGCATTCTATGAGAAAATTATATTACAACATTATTATATTGATTGATATCCTGTTTATACTCACCTCTCACATGACATATGACCACATAAAAACGCAACGTTGCGCTTCCTCTCCATACAGATCGAACAACAATATGTTTCTTCTATTTCTGCAAACTTATTTTCAAGATACAATAGACGCTCCGCAGTAGGATGAACTCGTAATGATGAAGATGAGCCCGCAGTTATAGACATACCAGCCCATGTAAGTTTCCGTTCAATTGACTGATGGCAAGTTAAACATTTTTTCATACGAATACAACATTCTTCACAAGCTATCCTATGGGCACACGGTTCGAAAGTAACTATATGTGTGACCTCAGAACATAATAGGCACTCCCCACGAGCTGAATCAGGTAAACTAGCTGCAGCTGTTGTAAAGAAACAAATACAATTTATTTATTAAACAATGCAATGTGAGAAAGTCTTTGTAAACATAACCTCGGGAGAGTCTAATAAATATTAAAGGTTTCAACTACAGATGTTTTTAAAAAAAATGTCCTATACCCCTAACTATTTGTGAATGAAAATAAAAGTCAAATGTACACATGATATTATGTAGTATCAAAATGTTAAATAAAGAACATGTAAAAATCCGTACGTATAACGTATAACTACAAGAATGAACCTAATATTGCATGCAAGATGTATCTCATGAAAACGGTTGTTTTTTCACTAAAAATAGCTATACATAAAATGGTTGCCTGTGGTTTGAGCTTGAACTAGCTTATTTACAAAATCTCAATGCGTATAATACATTACTCTTTATAATATTATCATGTTTTACAGTATTATACTTACTTGGAGGAGTATTACTTCCACCTGAATGAGGTGAAGAAGTTCCAACTTGTGAAGTAGTTGTTGACTTTCTCCCTTTTATTTGTGAAATTTTGTCGTCAGTCGAAGATGACACCACATCACGTGTTGAAAGTTTAAGTCTATTATAACATGGAATATTATACAAATGAGATTATGATAGATTATTATAGGTATGTTATGTAGATTAATGATTTATTAATGAAAATTCAAAAGGGACTTTTTTACAATAGTGATGGGTAATAATGGTTCATTATTGATGGCGTTCAAACGACACTCACCTATTTTGAGCAGAATAATACGCTAACATTTCTTTTAGGCGTTCAGATCTAGCTAAATCAAATGGTGTCACACCACGTCTGTTTGCTTTACTCAGATCTCCTGCCGCTAATGCCATAAAACATGCTAAAGTTGCACCTATATGAATAAATTATGAATACAATACATGATAAATATTATGTTGAAGCATATATTTCATATTTAATGCAGCGCTGTATAAAATCTTAAAGAATATTATACCTCCAATATCATCATCCGATACACTCCAACCACAACTTAGTAAATTAGACCAAATCTATAAGTTTATTTCCAAAAAACAAAAAAAAAATATTAATACTTACAATTATAATCATGATTACAATTAGTTAGTTTTTCAAACGATCTTTTCAAAGGTAACCAAATATTACTGTCGAAAAATTTTAAAGTCATAACTTGTAAACTAGTACAACAAATTTATATGTAGCGATTTCTTGAAATGATAAAATTGTTTACCTCAGCAAATGCTGGTGCATTTTCATGCTTTCGCAATTCAACAGAAGTGACAGGATTTGAAAGATGTGATTGAGCTGCTTGACTATTTTGTTCAAAATGCCTTGTGAGTATTATGTGCAAGCAACTATCTTCATCTTCATCGGAAGCATTTACACTGGCATTTTTAGACACTAAATATTCCACCAATCCACAATAGCCTTGACTAACTGTATGTTCAAATTAAATAACAATATATTATGTATTATACAAGGCCTCTCCCTATCTTTATAAGTTATAAGAAGAAATAGATGAAACATTATAAGTGAGAGTAATATGTATGTAAACTTTTGTAAATTTACTTGAAAAAGGTCACAATAAAAACATAATAATAATACCTGCTAATAATAAAGGAGTCTGTTTCCGGTTATTCCTTATATCTATTTCCGCTGAGCCTGTGAATTTGTACAAGAAATAGATCACATAGATATTACGTGTGATAGTAATAATAATAATTATTATTGTTATAATTAATCATTAATCATATTTCATATTATTAACAAGACCTCTGTGTAATACGCATAGGCGACAAAGAACAACAATAATTATATTATATTTCGAAATAGTCGATATTATTTATAAAAGTAATATAAAACTCAAACTAACCTTCTTCTACAAGTACTCGAGTAACGTCATAGTGGCCATTAAGACAGGATAAATGTAATGCAGAAAATCCGTCATCTTTCTTGACGTCTACTAATTGTCTTGCTTTGAGTAATATCTTTTCAACAGCACTAAAAAAAATTGCAAAATGCAAAATAAATATTAGTTACGATATAAAATATAATATTTAAAATATTATATTTCTATCAATGTATTTCGTAATCAATTATTTTTTCATAGTGCTTAATCAATACAACACTGAATTTGATCAATTATAATTCGTACACGTTATTTTCATACCATTTTTTATATTTCATGTTTCATGCTATGCCCTAATAACTTTTATTGTTTCTTCTGTAATATTGGATACTAATTTTGCATTGGTTTGAGACAAATAATTAGTCCTCCCAAAAGATTTTTATGTTCGCATAATTCGGCTCCATTATTCACAGACATCAAGAAAAATGGGAATTTTGTATGCGTTCATTTTCTAAAATCTCTAATTCTGTAAAATAGATGCAACATACAGAAATGGAGAAAATGGTTTATTTTTCATTTTATTAGTATATTCTTACCCTTTCGACCCTTTCAGAGCTCCGTGATGCAGAATATTGAATCCACGATTATTTTTTAAAGTAAAGTCCACACCAGGAGTTGAAATAAGGCAATCCACTATTGAACTATTTTCTTTTCCTATGGCGTCATGTAAAGCGGAATCCCCATACGAATCTCTAATGTTAACGTTGCATTTGAATTTTAATAAAACTTTTACACATTCTAAAAACTGTTTATTGACGGCTACATGTAAGGGAGAACATTTTTGACGATTACAAGCATTTACAGCTGCACCAGATTTTACTAAATAATATAAAAAGAAACAAAAATAAAAAATCATAAAATTATTATTGCTCGTTAACATGTACTTTATGTAGTAATAAAAATATTCAATGTATCTAAGCTCACTACTTACATAAAACTTCCATGACTTGCGGTTGATTTCCAAAAGCACTATAATGAAGCGCTGTATCACCGTCTACAAAAATTACACATTGTCATTATTTAGAATCATTTAATTAGATTTTTTTAAGCTCGAAAGAAAAGAAAAAACAACTTTTTCAATCAAAACTTAAAAAAAGAAGGTTATGTCATAATTAATAATTATGTTTCAAAAACTTACCGTCGTCTGTTATTTCTAGATTTGCCCCATTTGCTATGAGGAGCTGATAAAATTGTAAACAAGAAAATGTATGACGTTTTAACGTAAATAAATTATTAACCATTTACTACTATTTACTATTAACATGCAAAAAAATTAGTTTTTAACTTATGTTATATGTTAGCTAGTACAGCGTCCGTAAAATAATAATATACCTGTACAATTCCAACATGACCTTGATGTGCACTAACTTGGAGTGGTGTTTTTCCACTGTCTTTGTGATTGATCTAAATATTTTAAACAAACAAATCATATATTAATTAATTATTATCATTTGATAATATAATATACAGCTTTAGCCAAAATTACGTAATTGGTACACACTACACACTCTTTTTATCCAAGTGCACAATACATAATAAGGTTTTACTATGGAACATGAAAATTCAACATTGGGAAAATAACCTTTTTTAAAACGACTTTTTACAAGCAGAAAACTATCTAAGACTATAATAATCCAGGGTTTTTGTTTCTTTTGTAATACATTTGACACTAATTTATCATTAATTATAAGAGAAACTAGTCGTCCTAAAAGACATGTTAATCTACGCACATTTCGGCTCCATCATTCACATAGTATATCAAAAATGATGGGAATTTTTATGTGCGGGTTAATAACAATAAAAGTACTAAGAATCAATTGTTTAAAAATATCCGTAATGAGTTGCCAACATTATAAAAGTAATGATATACATATGAGTAAGTATATTACGTAGTAGTAAATAATCAACTCTCATAATAATTACCTTATCTTTCATTTTAGGTAGAACACGTTGAAAAGACTCTATTCTACCTTGGGCTGCTTCTCTGACAAATCTCTCAACCGTATAAGAATCTTGAATACACAACTCATCCAATAAATGAGGTAACATAGAAGACATTGGGTCTTGACCTAATAAATCCATATTAAATATTATTTATATCAGAGGTGGAAAATTTTAGGATAATCAAGTTTGGTATGATTAGTTGTTTATTCAAAACATAACAAATATGAAAATATCCCCAGCAACATTCATTACAGCACTGCATTTTGGTTGTGGTTGCTGGGGA
>JAQGBH010003892.1:0-18430 GCA_034698265.1 Sminthurinus aureus
TCGCATCCGGAGCCTAAAGCATTTATGCTTTCAAGGCGATATGAAATCCTCACGAAGTGAGGATTTTTGACTTTATTGTAGATAGCTTTCAGCTTCTCAAGTCTCAAGTTACCTAATAATTTTCATTTTCATGGTGGTCAATTCAAGATTCAAGATTCCAGATTCAGATACTTTTGACTTTTGAGTTTTGACCATTGTGACCTCAACCTTGATTGCACAGCACAGGCTGATATTGAATGGGATAGAATTGAAACCGAAATTGAAAGAAGAGCGTAGAAGATAGAGGAGAATGCACAATGTGGAATGTGGAATGTAGAATGTTAAAGCGTAATTGGATTCTATTCACGACTCTTGACTCTTGACTCTTGGCTCTAGACTCTCAATTCTGGGTTCAGACTCGACCTTTTTATTATTCATGACTGGACACTGAACATTGGACATTGAAGATGGCTGCACATTTTGAGTTTCGAGACATCCCATTTCATTTTTGCACTTTTCAATTGATAATCCCTGGTAAATTGTATACAGTTTATGTATCTTGAATGTAGAATCTTGAATGTCGAATGTTGAAGGGTGGTAAAGAAATGTATTTTTCCGAGTCCGTTTCAAATTTCAAATGTATCAGTGAGTCAAAGTCGGAAGCGGATAGTTGATAGTCGATAGTTTGATAGTGAAGAAATGTGAAATTGAATCGAGTATCAAATATCGAATATCGAATATTATTCTTCCGAGTATGCTGTGTAATGTGTAATGTGTTTTTCTTTTTGCGTCTTTTTATTGCATTGTATTTTATGCGGAAAGTAGACCTTAGTAGACGATATATTATAGGATGAAAGTGATGGAACAAAAAGACTTTTAGAAAGGTAACTATTTTATCGGACCACCTGCAGCGACTATGAACTATGAATATCTGTGTGTTTTGTACTTTGTACTTTGTGCATTGAACGTTATACGCTATATACACTCAAACGTTGACTTTGCATTTCTACGTTCCACTTTCCACTGGTTTCATTTCCATTGAACGAAGACGATGAACGATTCCTTTACGATTCACGATCAACTACCCATTTCCCCACTTTTGCCTCTGACTCTAACTCTGACTCTACCGTTGGCTTTGAATTTTACTTTGGCTTCAACTCACAGAACAGAACAGAGCAGAACAATAAAGAATACATTTCATATTTTATGTCTCACATTTCATCCCAATTCATCATGATCACCATCACAAACACGTGGAATGGGAAATGGAAAAGAAAATGGACGGACTAGAAAATAGAAAACACAAAATAGAAAACTGAAACCCGACTCAAAGCTCCTGCTCTTGTCTCTTGTCCCTTGTCTAATGTTTATTCTACAGGTATATTACTGTGCATTTCCTAACACTCAACAATACTCAACATTCAACACTGAATTCTTTTCATCTCAAAAACCTCCAGGGAATTCAGTAGCATTCACTCAAAATAATGTTTACTTAAAGGTGAAATAAAAAATATTAGCCACAAAAGAGAAATCCGGTCACCGTTCAAATTCCAAACGTACAAACACATTATGTAAAGTTCTCTTTCTTTTTTCTGTCTCTATCTGCTTTTTTGCAAGATTCTGAGAATTCTGTCGAGGTCAGAAAAAACCAAGGGACTTGTGACTCCTGACTTTGACTTTGTGTCAGTACCGAGAAAATGAGAAATATAAATTGTAAATTGCAAATTGTAATGCTTGTGCTAAGAATAAAGTCAGTTCGAGGTTCGAGGTTCAAGGCAGTTCCTTACAATAAAATTCCGGTAGCCGATTGTCGATTGCCAATTGCAAGGAAGAATCCAAGAATCCAAGAATTGACTTTGATTGAATTATACAGGGAATCGTCATTTAATTAAAATTGGAATTGGATTTCGATTTTGATTTAAATTTGGACTCTGAATCCGAATCCGATTTTGAAAAATACTCTCGGGATCATCTCGAATCCCAAGTTTGGGATCTAAAATCTCAGCAGTTTTTCAACGTCAAGAATTGACAATTGACAACTGCCAAGCCAGTGCAGTGGAGAAAGCAGAGCAGCAGCACCGGAGCTGGGGAAATGTTTTCTCCATTTCTCCATCAAGTCAATTTGAAATGAAGCGTAGTTTATTCCGATAATTTATTATGCTCAACGCTCAATGCTCAATGCTCAATGTTCAGCACACAATACACCGTATACATTTCATGGGAAACTTTAAACCGTCAACCGTAAATAACCGTGGCAAAGCATTTTTCTCGATTTAATATTAATGTGCGCTTGCTTTGCCTTGTCTCTTGTCTCTAGTGTCTGGTGTCTTTCTGTCGTATGCTTTTAATGATGTGATATTCCTTTGTGTTGTTGTTGTATTTTCTATTTTCTATTATTTTCTATTATGTGGATCCACAATCGAGAATCCAGTAGTTTTAATGATAATAATTGAAGTGAATGTTCTGTTTCATACAGGTTTTAGTATCCTTTTCTATTCTCTTGAATTTTGTGTGTAATGATGTGAACTTACACTAGACTTGCCATGGAGCAATCACGCTTGCTTACCTTTCCTTTAATTTCTAAATTTCTGGGAAGTACAAATCTCATGCACGTTGGGCGTTTCAGCATTCAGTACTAGGTAAAACACCTGACTTTCTCTCTCTCTCTCTTCATCACGTATCAAGTATGAAACGCACAGCACGTAGCTGTAAGCTTTAAGCTCTGTGGAATGTAGAATGTAGAAACTGGAAACAGTTGAATTAATGCTAAATGAAATGAGCGGAAACGTAAAAAGGTACACGCAGCTTGGCTTGGCTTGGCTTAGTTTAGCTTAGTTAAGTTAAGTTTGGTGTTTAGTATAAGAAAAAATGAAAACGTACATTTACTTTCCTTAACAATATTTCGTACACATGGTTCGAGAGGATCAGCATTTTCGTGATTCTAATCAACTGCGTCACACTGGGCATGTACAGACCTTGTGAGGTAAGAACTAAATCTAAACCAAACATAAACATGAACACTGAACAAGTATATGAAATATAAATATAACTGTAAATATAAACATGAACATGAACAAAAACTCTTTTTCTTTTCCCTGTACTAAACATAAAAACCAGATCGATGAGAGTTGGTTCATGTGTACACAAAACAGAAAACAGAAAATGTATATAATATTTAATGCACACGAGAAAAATGAGTACAAAAAGTTTACTTTCTGTTTACTAAAAATTTACAGGACGATGCCAAATGTGATACGCCGAGGTGTCAGCTTCTCCAGGTACGATTTTACGATTTACACCTACATTTTCTACATGTATAATATACAATGTACAATGTACAGCTTTTGAATTCTAAAATTCATTCCATTTCCTTTCAACCATCTTTTTGTTTATCTAGTCAATAGAATAGTCAATATTGATTTCACTTGAAACTTGAAAAACCATGTCCAAGATAAATTGGACATTTTAGATACATTTAAATACACACTACACATATTTTTGTATATTATAAATTATAATACATTTACATAGTATATTTACACTATAATTTCACGTCCAGTGCGTCGGCAACACTCGATGAATAATGAATAATGAACCATTCTTTCTCAGTGCCCTCGAAACTCGAAACTCGAAACTCTAAACTCGAGAAGGAAAAGAGTTCTTCTTAATGGAATTGTAAATGCACATACATAATTTGCAAAAGCCCAAAGTACAAAGCACAAAGCACAAACAAAGAAAACTTTTATTCTTTTTCCTTTTGACTACAAAGTTTCATCATTTTTTTCTATTTACACGATCGTAACCTTCTGATTTCTAGTGCAGAATTTTCGTGTATTGATTATACAAGTGTAAAAGTAGTATATTTTCAATTCTAGTTCTTAACGAGTGTCGAATGTCGAGTCTCGATTCTCCTATGTTGAGTGTCGAATGTTGAGCTTGAGTGTAGTAA
Source organism: Sminthurinus aureus (assembly GCA_034698265.1). Taxonomy (NCBI): domain Eukaryota; kingdom Metazoa; phylum Arthropoda; class Collembola; order Symphypleona; family Katiannidae; genus Sminthurinus; species Sminthurinus aureus. The sequence continues at coordinate 3,929 of JAQGBH010003892.1, forward strand.
ATAAATTTTAGTTTGTATGTTATTATGTATTTTGAATATGGATCGAACTTGATGTTTAATGTATAATGTTTTTGACCGGGTGTTTAACTGATCCAATTTTTCATTTAACGGACTTGTGAGCTTGTGAGGAGAGGAAGAGGAAAACTATATCAAATGAAGAAACAAGAGATGAAAAGAGAGGAAAGAGAGAAGAGCCATGTAATAAAAAAGAGACAAGAATAAATAAACAAATCCCAGTTAAATTCTTTATGGTCATGAGCCATGGCCTTTCAGAATTCAGGGTTCAGAAACAGACAGAAAAATGAAATATTCGTCTGCCAAAATCCAAAAGATCTCCAATGTAGAATCTCGAATTCTCTCACATTTTTATTCCCCTATTAACCTTTTCCTTCCTCAAGTTTAACTATCTACAAACTACAAACACTGAAATTTTCATTCATCATTCATGCATGTACAATGTACAATGTACAATCTACAATGAAAATCTCTTTTGTAGAATGTAGAACGTACGCGGTAAAAGACATCGAGACAGAAAGTCTAGTCTACAAAAAATTCAAAAATGTACATTTTGTACATGTTGCAAATTATTTAGTCACGGAAGCTTCAAATTTTCAGTTTTCAGCTTAATTGTCACATTTTTACTCAGAATTACGTTTTACATTAGGTAAAAACTACAAAATAAATGACAGAAAAAAAATTCACAAAGTTTATTCAAGTCTCACTTTTTTAAAAAGAGAAACAAAATAATCATCATTATTTTTCTGTTTTATGTTTTATTCAACCTTTTGTGTAGCTAAATTTTGAGTTTTGAGTTCAGAGTTTGGAGTTTGGAGTTTCGAGTGTTGAGTTATGAGTTGAAGTTTGGAGTTTGGAGTTTGAACCGAGATGAAAATGACAAGAGTTGCATAATGTCAAATGTAGAGATAGGATGAAGGAACTAGTGACTAGGGATGAGAAAGAAGAAGAATGGTTTACAATTCAAAGTACATGGATCATGGATAACTCCTGTGACAGATAAAAAGTCCTTAGGGCAAAGTAGACTGTATAAAATCACACTCAAGAGTCCATGAAGAGAGAATGGGAGAAAGCGAAGAAGAAGAAGAGAAAGAAGAGAGAGGAAGGCTTTTAGATGGATTTATAGTCAAAGTTAAACCTGATTTGTCATGATGATCTCTGGTCCTCTAGGTTCTAGGTTTTTGTCCTCTTGCAGATACAGACGCAAATCCCTTTCGTGTATTTTTTCATTCATTTGTCTCTCTACCTTTCTCTTTTCGGTTTCTGTCCCTTTGACGGTAGTCGGACTGGAGATGGAACAAAAGAGAAAGAGAGAAAAGAGGAATGCACAGTTTTAATTTTCACTCGACACTCAATCAGACAGACACATTGAGCAAAGGGAAACGGGAGTTGCTTATAAAGTGAGAGAGGAAGATGAAGGGAAACTGAACAGTGAACAATGCACAAGAGTATGTAGATACGTTGTATAAAGCAGCTTAATGTGTAGGAATTGGCAGGAGAACGTGGTAGTTTGGCTCACAGCCATACGGTACAATAGATTTAGTTGCTTTTAATTGAATAAAAGTTGAAAGTTCTCTTTTCTCTACTATGTATCCTCCATCCTCAATCTTGCCTTTCTCTCTTTGACTCTAAACTCTAAACTCTAAACTCTAAACTCTAGACTCTAGACTCTACACTCACCCAATTATTTTACTGGAAAACCAAAGACTTGAACTATCCATCTATCGAGCATCGAGCATCGAGTATCGAGTAAATAGCAGGAATAAAGTAAAACTCAGCTTCTTTTCTTCTCTTTCTGTATCTTTTCCATAAAAGTCACCTTGTACACTCAACATTGAACATTGTGTACAATACATCTTTTTATCCACATCACATTAATTGAATTCCATTTCATTCAAAGACCTTGACTTTGAACTCCATTTTTGTGTTGTGTGTTGTGTACTTTCCTATCTTCCATTTTGCTAATTGGAGTCTACATTATATTTAAATGGATGAATGGAAAATTAGAATTAACCTGTAATCTGTTTATTGATAACAAAACTCTTTTCCCTTCCTCTTCTGATGCCACATTCCAAATCATTAATCACAAATCACAAACAAAATGAATCATGATGACACAATAATTCAAATTCTTTTTACATGTTTTGATTTGGTGGTTTGTTTTTTGTTTGGTTTTTCATTAGGTGATAGATGACTGCATTTTTGGATTTTTTGCGACCGAAATGGTGATAAAAATGATTGCGATGGGGATATTTGGGAGTACGGCCTACATGGCAGATCGGTGGAATTGGCTCGACTGCTTTATCGTTTTTGCAGGGTAAGTCTTTAGCATTCTTTTTCCTTTTTTATACCAAAGTATAAACTAAATGATGCACTATTAACATAAAAGATGTATTATGTATTTTATGTGTTTCATATGTGAATGATGGAGGTTAAAGTAAAAGTTTGTTGGTTCGCGGTTGGGTTTTCTGTGTTGTATGGTGTACGGTGTATGGTATATGGTATAACATTGTGAAGTGCACAGGTAGATTTACCTTGAAGCCTTCAAGTTTGTAATTTAGCGATAAAAGATAGAATTTAGGACTGGAGCAGTGTAGCTGTAAAGTGTAGTGGGAGCGAATGGGAAATGAGGCAAGCTAGTCGATCTAGAACACAAAATGTGGAATGTGGAATAAGGAATTGATTTTACGTGTAATTTACGATGTCTACTCGAAGACTCGAAGGCAGGCTTGGCCTACCTCAGATTTTTATATTTTGGTCTGGTTTTGGGTTTTCAATGTCTATGTTCTGTGTTTTGTGTGGAAGAGAATCAAAATTAGAATTAGGACCAAAACTGGAGTTTATGGTTTCACAAATGAATTCCCGAGAGCTCCTCCATCCTCCAAGCCCTCCAACCACACACAAAAACACCTAAATACTTTCCGAGGGGGAATATAGATAGTAGATAGAAAGATCGGATCCAGTAAAAAATTCATGGTTTTTTGATGAAGAAAAGTGAGAGTTTTGGATATTGATACTCCATTCTCCATTTCCATTTCAATTTCAGATGTGCTACGTTGTAGGTAGTAGGAAAATGGAAGATGTATGACTATTAGAGTATTAGAGGACTGAGGATGCCTAGAAAAATAAATGGTGTTACAAAGTAGACAGTAGATTCAGAATCCATATTCCACTATCTAGTCTCTAGACTCTAGACTTTAGTGTTCAAGACTGCAAATAATTTTAAGCCTAATGATGGATGAAAGTGACATTGATAGAGCGATGGAGCATGGAAATGAGAAAGTGTGAGTGTAATGTGTTTGTTTGTGTTTAGAGCTTGGAGTTTGGAGTTTGAATGAGCGATAAAAGTTCAAGCATTCAAGTAGTTTTGATACAATAGACAAGAGATTAGAGAGCTACTGATATTATGTAAAATCCAGAATCTAGAATCTAAAATGTAGAAACAATGACTATAGTTATTTCGTTCGTAATTTGTTATGTGGTATGGGAAAAAACTTGTGAAAAAATACAATGGCTTCTCTAAAATCCAAAATGCATCTAATTACATGATATACATTTTACACATGTACGTTCTTGTTTTACCATATTTTAGGTTGGCTGAGTACTGCGTTCCGGATGTGGAAAATGTGAATTTATCAGCCATTAGAACCATCCGAGTTCTTCGTCCCCTGAGAGCTATCAATCGCATCCCAAGTGAGTGCTAATTCTCTCCTTTCCTCCTCTTAACTGATGTTCTCTACTCTTCTATTCTGTCCTGTTTCCCCTTCTTTCTCCTCCTGGACCACTTTAGCCGTCCTCCTAATTTCTGCATTAAGTTATTTATGGGGACATTTTCATCACAGAGAATATCTGTAGCAACTAGCAACTAGCAACCCCAAATTTGAACCTGTAAATCCTCTGCTAAATCCCTTGTCCTCTAAAATTCTATATCTAAACCAAAATCTAAATTGTAAATAACCCTGGAAAAATCTCAGTCCTTTGGCTTTTTCAACAAGTCACAAGTCAAAGGACAAAACTCAAAAGTCATAAGAGAAAAGATAAAACATTGCAGTTTTTACAATTCAAAATTCAAAGATGATTATGATGATGTTAAAAAATGATGTGATTTGTGATTCATTTTTATATTGGTATATATGCGTTTTAATGTTTCTGTTACATTTTGTATTTTAGGCATGAGGATCCTCGTCATGCTCCTTCTGGATACATTGCCCATGTTGGGTAATGTCCTTCTCCTCTGTTTCTTTGTCTTTTTCATCTTTGGTATAATCGGCGTTCAGATGTGGGCCGGCACTTTAAGACAAAGGTGTTTTATTAACCTTCCGCCAAATGTGACTGCATCTGCAAGCCTGTAAGTTTTACAAGTGAAATTTAACCTGTTTCATTCATAATACATGAGGAAGGCTACGAAAAAAACACAATTGTTGGTATTTTTTCAAATTTTTACTTTTTTAATATTTGTATACTTCAAGTCAAAGACTATGTACCCTGAAAATTTCAGAGTACTAGGTTGACCGGAAGTATTTAAAAATAATTAATTAAATTTAAATTTAACAAGTAACAGAATGCGTGCGGGAAACTGGCGATTCAAATTTCTCGCATTCTAAGTTACTACCAACAATTGTGTTTATTTCGTAGCCTTCCTCATATATGTAAAAAGACTCTAGAAGAAATATTTGTTTCATACCAAAATGAAGACTTGCACTGTATACATACTACTCGCTTTGCCATGGGTTCTTTGGAGCGCACAATTATATCACAATTTGGACCAGGACAAAATCTAAAAGAGATATATAATGCAATATTTTATTATCAATGTATTAAAAGTAGTTAATAATTAATTAATACTGTACTGTTAGAGATAATAATGGTATTAATTTTATAATTATTATTGAGTGAAAGAATATTAAACTAATTATTATAGATATTATATGTACCGTAGTTGAGGATGTGATTTCACATAGTCCCTGAAAGCAAACCGTTGGTATTTTTCTCGAATATTTGGTCGTGTTAACGTAGCTAAGACGAAATCTTCTGGAGCTAATACGACACAGTCTTGTGCCATACAACCGATTCCTAGTATAGAGAATGCATAATATTATATACATATAAAATTTGTGTTATTGAAAAACTTTGAAAACAAAAAACAAAATCTTACGGCCTTATCGTAATAAGAACTACATTACATAGGAATTAACAGCAAGAATAGTAATTGTTACATTATAATTTATAATGTAATATTATTATAAAAATAATGTCAAAGTCATAATATGTATATAAGTATACCTGTACTCATTCCTTCTATAATTTGTACTTCAAAATGAGTACTCCAGCATTCACGACAAAACGGATGGCCACATGCTAAAGACTTGAAGTATTCTATGGGTTGATTTGCAACACAAACTGGACATACTGACGTTCCTTGTTTAACTAAACAATTTGTCGATGGCATATTATTATTCACAGGTTTTACCCGAGCTGCTACAAGAGTTCCATGAGCATCATTTTCGTACAAACTAATAATTTCCGGCAGTGACCAATCCAATGTATGAAGTAGTAGTTTTGCGAGTGCGGGTGTAACCTGTAAATTGATTTGTATAATATATATATTGTATTAGACATACACAACAAAATATCTATTGTAGTTTGAAACAATATTATAATGTACTTTATACTTTTATAAAATACAATGTGTGCACTCACATCGAGCTGAAGCGAAAGCATTTCAACTAATTCATTGAGTAATTTCTCTACTTCTTCAACACGTAGACATTCAAAATTAAAATTTTCTGGATCTTTTTTCAATTCTGACATGTCAACTTCTTCGTCCACGTAGTAATCTTCATAGTTATCATCTTCAATTTCACAATCTGACTGCTCTTCGGCTGACATGGTCACAGTTTGGAATTAGCAGTTACAGGAGTATCTAGTATACCTGAACAAAAAACTATTGAAAACAATATATATAACAAACCTGTAATTAATTTCCTTAATATAAAATGAAAAATATTCAAATACGATAATATTATAGTTAACAATTTGTTACAGATTATACTCTAAATCATATTTTACTAACTTACTAACGCTTCAAATATTTTATAAAGTTATTTGTGTATCTTTATTACATATATGATAAAGTATTATACTTACGTTTTTTTTTGTATCGTCGCGTATCGTACTTATTTATTGTAATCCAAAATGTTGTTGTTGTTTTTATATTGACATAATTATACAGTAATATATATATATATATAGCTCCAGAAAACACTTTCACAACCGTACATAAATAATAGCGATACTAATAATAATTCTTAATGTGATGATGATGATGAACTATTTTTCTTAGTAATGAACTTAATTATAACTCATTACATCATGTAGATCAATACGAAGCCATTCTTTTGTACTAATCAATCAAATATCCTGTATGTATAATCTGGATTGCGGATAAACTAGACTATTAAAGATACATTCAAACTTCAAACCCTATAATATACATATAATTATTAATAATTATAATCTTGGTTCATAAATAAATGACTCATACAATAGGCAATAATGGTAAAAGTAACACAAAAATTAAATATACGTTGATTACGATATAATTTTAAAAAAATGTTTACTGAATTCTTTTCAAAGACAGTTACCTAACAAAAAAACACAAAATTACAATTAAAAAAAAAATGACCAAAACAATTGATTCTACACCTCATTTACTCTGTTTAATGATTACTCTATATTATTTACATTTAAAAGACAAATGTAAAATTCGATTTTTTAAAAAAAAATAGAATAAAAACAAAACCTTTTTGTCAAAAAGAAAGGCGATGAACGAAAGATAAAGTTAAAATATTTGCAAAGTTTATTGTGTCTAGTACTTATAGGATAATTATTTACTAATAGGTTTGTATAAAGCCATTTGTATTGTTTTTTGTATCACGACCACAAAAGTAGTATGTACTCGACGAGTTTATCCCATAATAATTGTATTAAATGTAATTACAAAATGAGTCAACTATAATTTTAATTGTGTATCCGATTTTATATTCTAAAATATTATTTTCATAGAAATTATATTAGTACCGATGGCTCATCTACAAAATTCAAAATAGCTAGGGATTTTTGACAGCCGTGGGCCCTGGGCACGGAAAACGGAACAATCGTGTTATTTTAGTTAACTTTTATAGTTTAATTGTAATTAATTAAAATCATGCCTCTCACGGATTGTAAAGATAAGGAAATATTTGAACAGGAAGTTGCTGGGATTGATTTTGACAATACTTTTGATGTGGAATTTGGTGTGAATAACATGACTATATTGTCCAACACTCAATCGGCAAAACAACACCAGAATAACAAAAATAATAATACTAAAGTTAGTAGTAATAAAAATAATAATAAGAGTAATGTGATTAATAATTTGATTAGAACTGAGAGCACTTCTCTAAACTCTAATCTATCTGCCCCAGTATCATCATCATCTACAATATGCTCATCTCAACGTCGATTTCTTGATTCACAACAACGGTATAAAATTGTCAGAAGGGTCCGTATGCCTAGTAAAGCTTATTCTATATTTGAGCTCACACCTGAAGATGATACAACTAATCAAGCTTTCTTACATCTTTATGATGGGTGGTGAGTCATGATAATATAATGACTGAGTCATAAATACACATCATTTAGATCATTTATATCATAATACATCATGTTAATTTTAAAAATCTTGTCATACTTGTATATGCCATGTGTGTATGCATGAACATTTATATCATTATAATTTATAATAGTGTAAAAGATTGGTTTTTGATATTATGATTTTATAAAACAGGAATGAGGCTGACTTACATTTACCTCCAGGGATGCTCATTAATATTGAGGGTGTAGTTCCCCAAACTATCGATGATAAAAAAACATTTGTTGTCAAGAAAAATGAAGGTTTTGTCATTGTTGAGCCGGATATTCTTGTTTCAATCACTTCTGTCATGGGTCAAATGTGGTGTTCTCGGAAATCAGCATTAGGAGAATTTTTTAAATTTTCTGGATCAGCGGAAGTAATGTTAAGGGGGATTATTGCTCATGATCTTTTAGGACGTGTAAGAATGTTTTGAATCATATTATGTTATCCACTAATTTTTTTTTGTTACATTTTATACTTTGTGTTCTTTTTTATGTTTAACAGGTTATATGTATGACATGAAATATAACATATTGTTAGATAATATCAAATGTTGTGTATTATTTCATTCATAATTTTACAGGCTATGGTAGATACACTGACTAAAGAAGAACAATTAAAAAAGTTGATTGATGAATGCTTAAACTCTCCTGGTATTAAGAATGCTGCTTACAGTCTTAAATTATCTCAAAAAGATGCATTACAAATGGCAACAGAACTCATTCCATACATTTTGGATTTCATGAAAAATCGTCTTCTAAATCAACCAAAGGAACAAAAAATTAAAATAAAACAAGTTTTGGATATTGAAGACAGTTATTGGAGTCCAACTTTTGGTTTAAAAGGAAAAGTTGATGCAACAGTTAAAATACAATATGAAGATGGACACTTTCAGGTATACTTTTCCCACTGCATAGACAACATATTATTAACTACTATTATTGTTATTGTTTTCTTTTCCTTCTTTAAGTTTTATTGCTATATTATATATATATTTATTCATACATACTACCAATTTACTAAATAATAAATAATTTATTGTTGTTTTATTTTGAAATTTCCATGAATGGATACTCACAAATCATAAGCAGAATATTTTCTAAATATGAATGTTTTATATTATCATTATTTTTTTTTATAGGTCGCACCGTTAGAATTCAAAACTGGAAATGTAAACAGTAATGTAAAAAAACGATACGATCGTTTTGAACATATGGGTCAAGTCTCTTTATATACTCTGCTTATGCGTCCACGTTATGGATTTATTGATGATGGAATTTTGTTTTATATTAGGTATGTTATGCATAATATTGCCTCTGTATCTCTGTTAATAGAGATTTAGTAATGTAATGTATACAATAATATTATTATGTCAAAAACTTTTTGTTAATCAATCCTCATGCACAATTATTATTGTAATTTCTTTTAGGGAAAATGATTTAAAACAGGTTCCAGTGAAAAATTTTGAACTTCAAAGCATGATTCAAATGAGAAATCGTCTTGCAAGAAGTATAGTGACTGAGAATGGTTACATAAATAATCTCTCAAGACCTGCTGTAGATTTTGAATTTAAATGTACTAATTGTGCACTACAGAGTGTTTGCGGTTTTCTATTAATGTAAATGTTAATTTTGAAATATTATTCTCCTACTCATAATTTTTCCATTTAATTGATAACTTTTTTTTTGTTGGAATTCATTCTAAGTGTGTTTTTTCCTTTTTTAAATAATCCATCTATTTACAATAAACAGGCAAAGTACTTTGGATAAGTCAGAATATACAGATACAGAACTTAAACTATGGAATTTAGTAAAAGATTGGGAACCAAAAGTAAAAGAATTCTTTAAACTATGGTTGCGTGTTATAACACTTGAAATTGAAGAACAGAGCAAAACCTTCAAAACCATGGATCTGTGGAAAAATACAATTGAGAAAAGGTAACAAAAATCAATAATAATTATTCTAAAATTATTAATTATTTTAGACACTTTTTCTTAGCAATCCATAGTCGGGGTGTATAAAGTTCAAACTATTTATAATGTATAATAAATGTTCTAAATATTACTATCATGCAACGTAGTATATTATGCAAACTTTACAACGTATATTTTGTAGTATGTGTTTGAAATATTATGATATACTTCGGTATTTCTTTCTGTTATGAAACCTGAAAATCCTTTTGTATTGTATTTTTCTTATAAAGGGAAAAAGGTGGTCAATGTATAGGAAACTTGGAATTTGCTTTTTGTTCTCCGTATGAAGTTGTCAATGGAGCTGGACAACGATGCTACAAACTAAGTTTGAAAAGGAAGAATACGTCTGAATATGCAAAGAAATCCGTTTTGTCGGAAGGAGATGTTGTTATTTTAAGTACCCAGGAAGAAATTTGTATCTCTTACGCAAGCGTTGAAGCGATCAATGATAGTTTTGTAACATTGTCTATTGAAAGGTATGCTTTTTATTTTTTATGTAACCTTCAAGGGTTTTCTTTATAATTTTTTCCTATAGTATATAACACCTACAATCAAAAAGCAATGTTAAATGTATTAAAAATTCCTCTTTTATTTATATTATATTTTGTGTACTTGATTATAGAAAACTTAGTGAACACAGTCGCAAGCCTCATATTCGTTATGTTATCGATAAAATCCAGTCAAATACCGTTCTACAAACTCAGTACGCTTATCTTGCTAGATTAATGGAATCCACACCAGAGGCAGAAAGACTACGGAAATATATTTGTCTCAAGTAATAATAATCTGCATAATATAGTGATATTTAATATTAGTTAGTTTTTTATGAATATTATTACTTTTAGTTCATATAGGTATTATTATTAGTTTGAAAGTTATATTCATTATTTTCCCACATAATGATGAGAATTTTTATAAATATCCATGTGTTATACCGTAAACTATGAAGAAACATAAAATATTATTTCACTTGTAATGCAGAGATCCTCCAAAGTTTTTGAAATTTACTGGGAAAGAAGTTCAAGAATTGAACCCCTTCCTTGCCAGATATAATGATGATCAAAGAGTGGCCATTCTCAAGTCATTGAAAACGGATAGTTTCTTATTTGTCAGAGGAATGCCTGGAACAGGTACAAATTTTGTATTTTGTTTGTTTAATTAACCATCAAACAGTTACAAAGAGAGACATGTGTGCAGTTATTGTTTCTTTCTTTCTTTCTTTCTTTCTAGGTAAAACGGATACAATAATTGGACTTCTACAGTTACTGTCGCATAAAAATTACAAAGTACTCGTCGTTGCTTACACAAATAATGCCGTGGATAATATTCTACTCAAGTATCAATCATATAATAAGGATTTTATACGTGTGGGATATCCAAGTGAACTCGGTAGGAATGTGTTAGAAAAATTTTCCACTGTTTGGATGTCAAAAAATTCTAAGGATATTGACGATTTAACCGAAATGTACAATAATAAAGTAAGATTACCATTTATTACCGTTTACCATTACATTATATATCTTCACCATAATGGGTCTTACGTTATTTATTAATGAAGAATTTAATCATGTAATTTAAAATGTATTTCATCCGGTTTTTAATCATGTACACATAATTAATGCGTGTGGATATTCGTTTGTTTTTACTCTGAAGAACATTGTGGGATCCACCTTGTTGGGATTGAAACATGAAATTTTCCAAATTCGTTCAGAATTTGATTATTGCATTGTTGATGAAGCAAGTCAAGCACTGCCTACTGTGGTCTTTGGTGCAGTGAGGCTTGCAAAAAAAGTTATATTTTTTGGAGATCCAGACCAACTCCCTCCGATTATAAAGTCTAAAGCTGTCAGGTAAACTTTATGAAAATATGTATATGCATATTGTTGTTATTATGTACAAACGTTTTATTTGAATGCATACAGTTGTGATAATGAAAAAGGTAAAAGAGATAAAAACATTCACTGTTTGTTTTTTCAATAAAAATACTGTATGTATCATGATTTTCATAGTAGATGGGTCTATAATTTATGTTTTTTTCATGTTTTATTTCAAAGGGCTCTTAATATTCCGGATAACATGTTTTCATTAGTGTCTCAGCCTGTGAATACAGTCAAGTTAACCATACAATATCGAATGAATTCTGTGATAATGAATCTAGCAAATAAACTTGTGTACAAGGACCAAATGGCATGTGCAAACCAGGAGCAGAGTGAAACCTTTTTAAATCTACCTACTGCTTTGTTGAAAAAGTATGTACAGGTACTCCCAAACTACACATGCCAAAAAATTGTGAGCTCTGTTCTTAGTAAAAAGCTTATCAAATCTGTAGTTTTACTGGATGTATCTAAATGGAATCCTCCAGAAGAAAAATATGGAGAATCTGTTAGAAATACTGATGAAGCTGAATTGATAAGAATTTGTGTGCAGAGCTTTCTATCAGTAAGTCTTTTTTTTATATTATATGTTCTAGTCTTATATTATTATATACTTTTTGTTTTTGTCACCTGTCACTATATTTAGCATAAGTAATTTCTACAATTTGTTAATATATATATCTACTGGGTAGTGGTCCTAGTAGTTTTACACACTCACTCGAAAGATTTTTCCTTCTGATAGTAAAAACAAAAGGATTAAAATGTTGCAAAAGAATTTCCTTTAATATACATAAATTATACAAAGGTTCTAAAACCAATGTGGAAGTATTATTATACCTTGAGGTTTAATGGCTCAAATTCATAAACGGAAACCTTTCCAACAAATTCTGATATGATGAGTACGTAGTATAATGTGCTGTACGTTCCAATCACATATTCGCATAAACGTTTTACTGCCTATCAATATAATAGTTGTGGTTTTCTATATCTCTGTATGTTTCCACCGACCTAGAGGCCAAACGGCTTAATCGATTGACTTAAGGTTTTCACATTCTGCATACAGTTTTTTATGGTGCATCGGTGTCAATTATAAAAAGTGAACTTTTCAGTCTCTGAAGGGTTCCTCTCATGAGGAATCAATGTCATTGGAAATGAGATTTCTTTTTTCGTAGCATAGAGTTTCCCATAGTTACGGAAAGCATAGTTTGTTTATGTGACAAAATGAAATTTCTGTATTCTGCATTCTACAATTACAATGACAAAGCAGTTTTTCCTATGTTGTATGTTGTACTGCACTGTGTAATATAGAATGTAGATTTCAAATTTCAAATTGCTAATTGATTATAGCCATATAAGAAATTTCTTCTTCTCATTACATTATCACGTCGACCAGCAAAGCGAGCAAACCAAATACAAATATTCGATCTTCACAAAGCAATTACACTTTGTGAATGTAAAAAACAACACCAAATTGATGAATGATTTTTATTTTCAGGAATCAATTTTAAAACTTTTAGTTTTATTCTATAATCAGATACTGATTATTTAAGACTTTTAAGTCTTTTACCATTAATTTGGTAAGCCTTTTGGCATTCCCGGACTACCGGAGAGACTTTAGTCTTTTAACCATTAACTTGGTAGATTTGCCTTTGGCAATTATTCCCACTTAGTTTTGGGATAGACATTGATTTGTCTTTGTACCGTATTTATACGGTTTGAGATTTTATCTCATTTTCTCACTTAGAAGAGACTAATTTTGGGGCAGTTACTGTCTTTTACTAATATTAGTAAAAAAATAATATTGTGGAGATAATATCTATCCCTCAAAAATCCTACTAAAAAATAATATTGTAGGAACTGTCCATCTACGGATATTAAAAAATATTGACAGACCTATCCACCTACAGATATTAAAAAAAATATTGACAGACCTGTCACTTTACGGATATTAAAAACATATTGACGGACCTGTTCACCTACGAATATTTAAAAAAATATTGACGGACCTGTCCACCTACGAATATTTAAAACAATATTGACAGACCTGTCACTTTATGGATATTAAAAAAATATTGACGGACCTGTCACTTTACGGATATTAAAAAAATATTGACGGACGTGTCACGTTACGGATATTAAAAAAATATTGACGGACCTGACACTTTACGGATATCAAAAAAATACAGCTGGACATCAGTTCAAAAATCATACAAAATACTGTATTAAAAATGCCGAAATCCGCATCTCAAAAGCGTAAAGCTGACCAGCAACGATGGGCAAGTCAGAGTGACGAAGAACGAGCAAAACGTATACGAGCAATCAGCGATAGCCGAAGCGTGAGGCTCGAGAATGAGACTGATGAAGAAAGAGAAGAACGCCTCTCACAAATATCTGCAAATACATCACGTATAAGAGCAAACGAGACTGCTGAACAGCAATCACAGAGACAAAACAATGACGCTGAACATCACAGAGAAAGCCATGCCAATATGCCCCAAGAACGCCGGTCGGCCAGACTAACTGCTATGAGTGAGGCTCAGCAACTGAGAATCGCTGCCGAGGATGAAGAACAAAGAGCCATCCGACTTGAAAATGACAATATGCAACACAAAAATGCGAGTCTTAAAAAACGGCTAAATTTTGCTCGCAATAAACTTGAGGACGTTATCGAGGATGACGTTCAATCTCATTATCTTGGGAAAATGGATGCAATTTGCCCCCATTGCGAAGCCAAACATTTTAAAAGTGAAAAAACTCAAAATGGTGAATTTTCCAATTGTTGCCACAAAGGTAAAATTAATTTACCACCAATGACACAACCACCAGAGTATTTAAAAAGTTTATATACAAAAAATACTGCAGAGTCCAAAAACTTTAAAGAAAATATAAGACAGTATAATAATGCTTTAGCTTTTGCAAGCATGGGAATGCGAAACAACAACAAAAACGTTTCATTAAATAACAA
>JAQGBH010003893.1:0-18424 GCA_034698265.1 Sminthurinus aureus
TAACTTTTATCGCATGTAGTTACTTACTTTACAATTTTAACCATTTTTATTACTGTGTTCAATAATATTGCTATATATTTATTATATTTATGTCAATTCTAGAATTGACATTACTTTTTATGTTGTAACTAAAATACTTTTGTCCTATATATGCATTACTAATATTATTATTGTTATCGCAGTATGTTATTTTTGTTTTGCCAAACTATAATATAAATCTACATATTTCATAGTTGCTATACTTAATTAAAATACTATTATTTATTATTATTGTTACGATATTTTATTCATTTTAAAAATTTATAAATAAAAAAAAACTACATGTACAATATATTATATTATAAATGAAATTTTGTATGCTGTAAAATGAACTAATTTGGGCCGTAAAGGCAATACAAAAGTAGTCGAAAAGTAGGTACATGTAGTGGTCCCAAAGTGGTCGAAATGTAGGTGCATATAGTAGTATCAAAGTGGTCGAAAAGTAGTGAAAAAAGTAGTCTAAAACTGGTCGAAAAGTAGGTGAATATAGTAGTGATAAAGTAGTCTAAAACTGGTCGAAAAGTAGGTGAAAAAGTAATCTAAAAGTAGTCTAAAAGTGGTCGGAAAGTAGGTAAAAAAGTAGTCTAAAAGTGGTCGGAAAGTAGGTAAAAAAGTAGTCTAAAAGTGGTCGGAAGGTAATCTAAAAGTAGTCTAAAAGTGGTCGGAAAGTAGGTAAAAAAGTAGTCTAAAAGTGGTCGGAAAGTAGGTGAAAAAGTAGTCTAAAAGTGGTCGGAAAGTAATCTAAAAGTAGTCTAAAAGTGGTGAAAAAGTAGTGTAAAACTGGTCGTAAAGTGGACTGGTCATAAACTCATACAAAAGTGGTCTAATTTAAGTGGGCTCAAACTGGTCGAAAATACGTCTGAAGTCGTCTTTTAGACGTCAACAAAAAGACGTCCGCACCAGGCTCATTAACATGGGTGTTTCAACCAGTTTTAAACGCGTACGAGTACCCAGTTTTCGACGTGTTAAAGACGTCTTTTTGCTAGTAGGGTATGTACTTAAAATGCCAGCAGCTTTTTCCCAGAATGATCTTTACAGCCACTGTGTACTGTGTACTGCATCTTGCTACTCTGTACTCTTGAGAAAATTATAAAAGCTGAAAGTACATGCGTGTGAGTAAACACGTGGATCAAAATATTGATACGTTAAAGAGGATTTTCCATTTTCCATTTTCAACTGTAGACTTGAGTCTTGAGTCTTGAGGTGATCTCATATGTACAAATTTTTTCAACTCTTTCTCTTCATCTCTTGACGTGATTGAAGATTTGAAATTGAAGGGAACACTACACTATTGATGTTTGAGTTTTGAATTTTGAGCTTTGAGTTTTCCGACTCTTTGGAATTTGGAATTGAAATGTTTCCATGAAAAACTCAAAACTCAAACTCAAAACTTCAAGTCTGAGCACTTTAACCAATTTTGAGCATGAATATGAATACGAATGGGAATGGGAATGGGAATTGGAATGGGTATGTGACGTTACGTAGTGAATAGGTAAGTTGTAAGTGCTCTGAAGAATACTTGGAGCTTGGAGATGCATTAGTGCTCATCGTCCAAAAACTTGAAGCTTGAAAAGTGTTCAAAGAGTGTGTAATATGTGTTTCTACGGACGCTTTTCCTTTTATCAAGATTGCACATACTGTACACTGTACATTGTACACTGTACAATGTACACTGTACATTATACATTGCACATAAGAATACACATTACACATACTATGTAGATTGTACCGGTATACAGTCGTAGTTTACATAACACATGTGGGATGCGGGGATCATAGATTCTTTCAAGTGTAGAGTGTAGGAAAATTCTCTGATAAATTTTCATACACTCCCAAACCCTCGATAACAAACAACAACCAAACTTTCTCTCTCCCTCCCTCTCTCTCTCTTTTACGTGTTCGCTTCACCATGTATTGTGCTTCCATAATAACTGGTTGATAAAGAGCGAGGACTTTCCTGGTCCTCGTCCTCTTACCATATTGCTTTTGATTTCTGATTTCTATCGTAGCAACAACATATATCATATATCACGTATTATGTTCCATGGGAAAGAATCCAATCAAACAGCGTCATGGAGAAAGTAACAGGCAGGACTAAAGTTTGCATGTATGTAGTTTGTAGAAGCTTTTGGCTTTTGAAATTTGAAATTCTACATTCTACATCTTCTCAACTTTCTCAATCTCTAATGAAAATGGAGAATTTTTACACATGTTTCATAAATTTGTAAAAACTTGTGAATCATTAGAACCGTAACAAAATTTATGCCTATAGACGCAAGATACAGAAGATACTAGTTGTGTTTCCTAAGAAGGATTTTGAGAGGGTTGTGGTGAAAGGTAAAAGGTGGAACGCTGGAGAGGCCGACTTTGTTGCATTACTTATGATATATTATTTATAATGTGTGGAATTCTGTCTATGTTACAGTTTATACCGTGAGGTTGTGTGCTGTCACTTTGAATTTTGAATTCATCTGTTATTAGTTCAATTTTCAACCCTGGCTAAAATTTCTTACTCCCATGATACATGATACATTATGCATTATGCAAAGCGTATTTTATATTTTCCTGTGTATATTCGCCACATGGAGCGTTACTGTGGAAATTTCAAGTTATCATATGACTGGAAAGTTTGAAAGTCGTTCACATTTTATGTGTATGTGTAAGGGGAAATGAGTTTTATTTATTGTACTTTGTACTTTGCGCTCCGTAAACTATTTACTGTTTACTGTTTATACACATAGTGAATAGAGATAAAGGATAAAGATAAAACAAAATATTTAAAATTTGATGTAATACAATATGAATATTATAAACTAGTTTTTATACATGTAACATAAAATTTATATCATGCTGTATTCAGTATTCAGTATTATTTTTAATTTGTACATGTGTATTTTTATAGACCAATCCAATGAAGAAACTACGCCGATTGACACTACACGACTGCCGAAGTTTGACTGCAGAAGTGCTGGACCAACTTCTTGAGATGGAAAATGAGCTAACCGTAATTCGAGTTTGGGGATGTCCGAAAATTAGCCGGGAAGACAATGAAAACTTCAAAAGATACATAACTGAAAGGAATCTTGATGTTTATGTTGAATGGTTCCCAGATTCATAAAAAAACAAATCAAACCAATTACCAAACAGGCTTCAGTTGAAAAATACTCATTTTTACACAGTGTATCAGGTTTTCAAGTCTCAAGGTTAAAAACTGGAAGGTATTCTAAACTTGAAAGTCGAAACTCGAAACTCTAAAATCGCCGTTTACAAAATCATATGAAGAAGAAGAAATGTAAAATGATAAAGTTGCGTTAAATTTGTCATTGGTCCTTTTTCCTTTGTGATTTCTATGCTGTTTCATCACCGCCACAATCGTAAAAAGAGTTATGAGCAAAGATCAAATCTATCTACAATCTACTGTTAACTGTACATTTGAGTATGATTTACTCTCTAGTCTCTAGTCAATATCTTACTTTTTACTTTACTGTGCACATGTATTTATGCATATTGCGTACAAAGTTGAGGGTGGGTGCAAAAAAATTATCATCACCTGGTGCAATTTTGTGACTCATTAAATTTAAATTTTATTGTACTGAAAATGCAGTGTAGTAAAGAATATTTAAAAAGTGATAAATATCAATATTGCGTACATATTTTAATCAACTCCCTTACATCTTTTGACTTACTATTTTACTTAAACTTTGACTTGTATAGGCTATTTGCATTTTGGTAGTAATCCATGTAAAAATCACTAGTATTCTACATTTATTTATTTAATTATTTATTTGGCATCCACAATCCATAATCCATACAGATAAAAGTAGCACATTAAAAAACTTTATCTAGACCGAAAAGTGACCACAATGATGATGGTTTTTCAGTAGTTCTTTGAAAACTTGGTGGTGGTCGTCGGTTTCGATTTCGATTTTGTCTAGGATGCTGAGGCATGGGCTGAAAGTTTCTATTAGTATTAACATTACTCCGATACTGTTCAAATTGACGATGACGATTATTCACATTTGAATTCAAATTTTGCTGCCGATTACTATTATCTTGAACAGATGGAATAAATTCAACGTCATCAACATCCACATCTAAATCTAGACGTCGTCGATCCATTGCTGGATAATTTTTCCTCGGGTCAACCTGTGGTCGCTGGCGCTGTCGCTGATTCTGATGCTGTTGCTTCTGAGGTGCACGAGGAGGCTGATATGAATATTCTTTCCTTTCATCTACATTACTACCAACTTTTCCATGTCGTCTCATTTCCTCATAAACGTAGATGTCAAGCGGGGCACCTGACCGTTGTCCTGGCACGCCATATGTATTCATATTTTGGTTATTTGACTGCTCATCGCCGTACGTATTTTGTGTGTTCATGTTTGGTTGTTCATTCCCATATTGCGAGAGAGGAGTTCCCGGCGTATGTCCTGGCACACCATAGAGAGAAGCTTGAGTTGTCACAGGTCGATCGTAGCCATAACCCCCGGATGGAGCCTGTGTTGTTGTTGTCACAGGTCGATCATAACCATAACCACCCGAGGGGGGCTGTGTTGTTGTTGTCTCTATTGCGTAGCCTCCAGATGGCGGAAGTGTCGAAGGTGGTCCATAAGTAGGAGGTCCGTACGTTGAAGGGATTCCATATGTCGGCGGCGCTGTGTAAATTGGAGGTGCTGGAGTTGTTGTAATTATTGGTGGTGGAGTTTCATAATACAGCATTTGAGGTGTTGGTGGTATTTCCGGTGCTGGAGTTGTTGTTGTTGTAGTTGTCGTCGTAGTTGTTGTAGTTGTAGTTGTGGGAGGTGGAGTTGTCGTTGCCACAATCATTTTAGGCCGCCTTGTTGTCGGCCTAGGAGTAGTAGTAGTAGTTGTTGTGGTTGTGGTTGTAGTGGGTGCAATATATCTAGTTGTTGTAGGTCGCCTCGTAGTAGTGGTTGTTGTTGTCGGTCGCCTGGTGGTTGTAGTTGTGGTTGTGGTTGGTCTAGTGGTCCGTCTTGTCGTTGTTGTTGTTGTGGGTCTTGTGGTAGGTCGTGGAGTTGTTGTAGTTGTAGTTGTCGTCGTCGGCATTGGTGTTGTTGTTGTTGTTGTTGTGGTGGTTGGTTCTGGAGTTGTTGTTGGCTCTGGGGTTGTTGTATACATGATTGTTGGTGGTGCTGAAAGTAGGAGTAGAAAAATAAAAATCACAAAATTAAATTCTTCCAATATCATTGTTGATACATCAAACACGTGATGTATGAATTATGATATATTATACAATATTTACCTGTCCAACCCCAACCTTCCCAACCATCGACAGGTGAATCCGGTGGCCATTCTAGCTGAGCTTCGGATGTAGGTGGACTAAAAATGTTGTAATTTTCAAGTGCTTTTTGTGGTGACCAAGGATTTTCGGAATTCCAACCATTATACTCATTACTGTATTGGGTCCATTTATTTGGATTTGGATTTTGATTTGGATTCAAACCAAAAACTTCTACATCTGGATCTCCGTTAAAGGACCATCCCTCGGTTAGGGACACTGCTCCTGCTGGATTATAATTACCAGACTCTGTCACAGACTGGATAAAGTCTTTGTAGTAAAAATCAAACGGTTTGTCTCCATGATAATGACCATGACCGTGACCGTGTCCATCAAAAAAGTACAAATTAGGACGATTTGAATGAGGATAGTTTCGACTCTTGTTGTATGTATTCCCTGGATCCTGTTCATGTCCATCGATTTCAGAAATCAAGGGCAAAGATTCCCACTCCGCACTCCCATTGTTGTTACTGTTATTGTTGCTAATAATACTGTTACTTGTCTCATTGTTAAGTACTAGTTTGGACAAATTGGCCATTGTTAATTTCATAGACATGATTGACATTAGTGGACTATTAGGTATAAAGATTTCAGCGTCCGACTCATTATGATGGTTATTATTGGGATGATTATTGTTGTTATTATTGGGACGATTATTGTTGTTATTTTGATGGTTATTGTTGTTATTATTTTGATGGTTATTGTTGTTATTATTTTGATGGTTATTGTTGTTATTATTTTGGTGGTTATTATTGTTGTTATTGGGACGATTATTTTGGTAGTTATTGTTATTATTTTGGTAGTTATTGTTATTATTTTGATGGTTATTATTGTTATTTTGATGGTTATTATTGTTGTTATTTTGATAGTTATTGTTGTTATTATTTGGATGGTTATTGTTATTAATTTGATGGTTATTATTTTGATGAGTATTATTGTTCTTGTTCTTCATTACATTCGCTGTAATTGGCTGTAGTTTTGGTTCTATTTGTGCATTCATCGAAAAAAAGGGACGTTCTAGTTGTACAGACGGGACGGACGGATAGGATGAAGAGGAATAGGCATAAACAGAAGAGTAAACAGAAATTACACTGATGACTAGAAATCTTTTGAAATTCCAATTCCACTGCATTTTCACTAATGAATTAGATGCGAACAACAAATTGGATAGACGACAAAGATTACAAGCACCATAATCATAAAAAATAAACACAATATGCGTCGGTAATATACTCTTCTTTCTCTGGTAAATTGAACAGCAAACAGTCACAGACAAGGATTTTACCGAATTCTCGATATATTCGGCTTTTATTAATGATATCACAGTATCACAATAACACGCTTTCCTTTTTTACAACTCAAAGTCAAATCAGTGGACTGGACTCTGGACTCTTGTCTCTTGAAATCCAACAAACAACAAACACAAACACTGTATCAGATGTGATATTCCACACAAGCTTAAGTTGACACTGAAACATTTGTGATTTGTGATTCAATCAAAAACTTTCATTTGACCAAATTACTTCATGACCATAAAACAAATACCTACATTATGATTGTGATTGAATCTCTCTCTTTCTCTCTGTATTTTGTATACATGCAATCCATGTGCAACAATAAAAAATACATATTTACACTTTACACCTTATTTGCTGTAAGCTGTAGTAGTATTTGTCTCATTGTAAATGCTGATGATTCCATAGTTTACACGAGGTGCAAGCTGTACAATGTGCAAGTGAAACATCAGTAAAGCTGATGTAGAAAAAATCAATACACATGCACTTAGGTATATCTTTGTAAGGAGCATTAAAATTTTACACCCTTTTCCCTCTCAATGGATGTTCAGTTGACGCATAGTTCAATCACTCTAAATTATGCACGGATTGGACTTTTTATTGAGCATAATATACATTTTGTTTTTATGTCCATGTACATAAGAAATGTATACGATGAATATTGCCGAATATCTGTTCAATGTACATTGTACATGGTATCGAATTCAAGATTCATCATCTAGATACTTTTTTTGTTGATATAATATATCTAGATGTACATTTCATTATCATTTTCGACTTGAGGAGTGAGCATCACACTTGATGGGTATTTTTCTATAAGTCTGAAACATGAAAGAGAAAATATTAAAAGCTTAAATATTTATTGTCACGAATTTTTAAACCCATATTACCCCAAGATGACATTAAACTTGATGGAATTACAAAATAATGAAAGAAATGTCAAAATATTTCAAGACACTGAGAGCGAGAGACATTGAATTATAAAAAAAAGGTACTTACGAGGTGAATATCATGATTGCAGCTTGTGTAAATAAAACGTTGCCCCTTTCTCGTGAGTGTCATTCAATCATGATTCTCAGTTTCATTTCATTTTATTTAGTTCATAAAAATTTTAATTATTATCAGTGTCAACATATTGTAATGATATCACTATGTATTACGTGTTTATATATCATAAGTAAAAACAACTAGTTAGTTTTTTTCGTAACAGTAAAAAGTCTTTTTTTCTTTTCTTTTTTCTTCTAAATACATAATTCATGTACCCCTATATGTAGAATGTAGATAATACATCATACTTAATAATTAGTTGTACAGTATACAGTATTCTATAATATAATATGATTGGATTGTGCTACGCTGCCCACTTCATTCACTCTGATTTGATAAATATTATACTATGTATTTGGTAATAAAATTTCATTTGCTTCTATATTATTCTATACTTACTTACATTTTACATTCTAAGTACACACATCATACTACTACTTATATGAACGCAAGCGTTTAGGAGTTTAGGACACACTTTTTCTTGACGACATAATATTATTATTACAAATATTTTTCTTTTCTTGTCTTGTTTTTTAGTTACAGTATTATCCAAAATATAATAAAAAATTTATAAAACTACTACGACTTACAAAAAATGTTGACTTTGCGAATACTATAGTATAATAATATAATATTATTATCTTCCTACATTTCACTAGTACAAATATATTTGGAAGGTTTTTCTTTAAATAATTAAATAATATATGTATAACCGTATTGTATTTGAAATCTCTTAATATTTAGTGCACGTAATTAAGATCGTACTGTATACATTATAATAACTCTGTGAATTGTGAATTACTTTTCTTCTGCGTGCTGTACATGATAGTTACATATGATGGTTTACAATTTACAATAGATATACAAATCATAAACTGTACAGTGTTAAAAGTTAAAACTGATTGCACGAACCGTGAATAACGAGAGACAAGGGCGTTGTAATCAGTATTTTTAAAAATGTATAAATTATTTGCAGCATAATGTTTTGCACACTCTACACTATACACATCGTATTATCATAAAAATGTAAATTCAAGTATACTAATATAATTAGATTAATCAGGTATTTGTTTTTTTTATGTTGAAACGAAAATAATAACAAAGGCGAAATATTTTTTGTAGTTTAGTAACTTAGACTCTTTTCTTGTAAAATTAAAATCTACGAAGTAGCAATCCTCATATCATAATGAGATTTTAGATTTTAGTTATCAAATAATAAAAGCTCTCCAAAATTCATAACATTTACACATTATTGCAGTTACAATACAGTATACATTTTCCATCTCTCTGTAAATATATTATATATTATGTACTTATTAAGATACACCTCAACATATTAAAAACCATAAATATATATCTGTATAGTCATTCGTATATTCAGCGCATAATATATTTAGTATTTATAGCCACAATTTATATAATAATATATTATATACTCTAACAAAGACTTTCCATAACGTAAAAAAGCTTGACAATACAGTATAATAATTAATATAAAGTTAACGATAACATTCAGCTCACTGCTAACCTAATGTACTCGCTCATACACAATACGAAATAGTTCCTACAATTACATATATATATAATTGTACAACGAATGATAAGTTTTTCTGTATTAAATTGTGTTTAATTTATTTTAGTTTTCTTGACTAGGAAAAAATTAAAAATATTGGTTCTCACTTCCTCAGTTTAGTATAAGCTATAACTAAAACAAATTTTAATACATTATTCCCTCACATGTGACAAAACTTTACAGGGAACTTGACATTTTTTAGTTTATATAGATCTCATAACATTTAGCTCTTTTAAAAAAAATAGCATAATATTTCTCTTTTCTCTCCATCATGCACGCATCGTTTTAGCATTCTTTAAAGCATAAATTGTTTCATAATATTTCAATGTAATAGAAATGGGAAGCAGTTCTACGTCCTATGCATGTTCATGCAATTTTCATACCCATTTTTATAAAAACTGTTTCACTTTCATCAATTTCAATACACTGTACCAATCAAACGTACATATAAATACGTTCAAAGTCGGCACGTAAAAATCTCAAATAAACTTTTTGTCTCACATTTCTCACCAATTCTGTTTCATGTTTTAATAATACGACACATAGAAATAAATAAATAAATACAAGTAATACTAATAATATTATGAACGTATATTATCTTGTAAAATATAGAACAGTTTTACATAATATATGTCCATGTATTTGTAGGTCAAAATATAGTCGCCTATGCAGATACTGGATACGTCGAAAATCTAAAAAAGAGAAATTGTACCGTAAAATTCAAAGTCGTTGTTAATTACTAAACCATTATTTTACATAAATTCTAAATAGTAGGATAATACAAAAATATTCCATAAGTGATATTTGTAAAATGAATGTTCATTGATTTATGCTACAGAATATAACTTGCCATCAATTTTTCGATAGTGCCTCAAAGTTTTGTTTTGAACTTTAGATATGTTCTGCAAAGGCAAACGGTGCAATATTTACGTCCTTCAAAGTTAGTAGACTTGTTTTAACACTAACAATCAGAGCTTAATAATTTAAGGGAATACCGAAAAAAAATTGGGGAATATTATAAGCCGTATTTCCCACCTTTAGAATACCCTCAGAACACAGACATATGCCATTTTTCTTAAAGTACTTGAAAGGACAATTTAGCAAGTGACAATTTATCACGTAGAGGTAATAAGAAAGTATATTATACATATTATTTGATTTTCTTATTACCTCTATGATTTATCAAGTGTGGAAACGTTCTCACAGTTTACGGATAATTATACGTACAGTTGATAAAACTATTTTGGTTTTATCTATCATAAATCATACTGTTTTTTGTCCTTCTTGTTTTTGTATCACATGTGGCCTTCACATAACATAGCATAAAAAATATTCAACATGTAAATAAGTAAACACATACAGCAGGAAAAACTGACTCACCGAAAAAAACGATACACAAAGAATATTTAAAACTAAATATTTTTGATACACATAACGGCAAACCTTAACATATTTATACATTGATATACGTATTATACGTATACATTTGAATAGAATGGACGTACACAAATACATAAAGCTGCCGAGAAAATCAAAATATGCGTACATTTCAATTTAATATTTTCATTTCAATAGACATACAACGTATGTTAGACTTGTTAGACATTGAGAAATTTGACTAAAATACTTGTTATTGTAACCCACATGTATATCGAGTTGTTAATATGATGTGTTATAATCCCAACGATGAAGAAGGATGAAGATATCAAAAGCTTTGGAAATTTATGAGGTAGAGTTACACACACTAGATCTAATGATGATGATGATGATGATAATGATGATTATGGCGGTGATGGAGAAAAGTAGAGACAAATTTTGGAATTTTCACAGATCAAATTTAAAAGTCGGATACTTTCCTATAAAAAAAAATTACAAGAGAATTTCTAAAAATTAGAAACAAGCCTGAAATATTCCATCATTGTAAAATTCACTAAACTCTCGTTGTACAAATGTAAAAGTCAAAACTGTCGAATCGATAATAACTGAAAACTTCCCAAAAAGTGCAAAAAAAAGCTACTACCAACACAACCTCAGCAAATCATTCCGCCACCTTCCTTTCAGAAACTACAACAATAATTATGATTATTGTAATTATTATCTAAAACCAAAATTATTACAACAAGTTGATTAATCTAATTATAAAGGTAGGCGAATAAGTCTGAAACAAATATTTAGGGAGACAAGGAAAACAGTGTGTATCATGTACCATACCAGTTCACATTCTCTCAAATCCATCATACTAGACACAAAACCACAGTTCATCTTTTCAAACACACATACACACACAAAATTTTAAGCAGGAGTATACTATAATATAAGGTTAAAGTTTGTTTTCATTTTGAGTATCGTACTTTAAAGATATGATTTACAACAGGTGGAAAACGTATTAAATTTCAGGTATAAATGTCCTATATTATACAGGTTACCACGGGTCAAAGACACACAGTAAGAGTGAACGAAAAAATTCTGATTGGAATGACCTTTGCAATTTCGTATCTAAAACAATTCAGGTTTATTCAAATGTCTAAGTTTCACGCTATTCTCAGTACTTAACTCCGTATTGGCTAGGTAGTAACTATGTATACGTTAGAAAGAAAGCGTTAAGACGTCTTTATATATATATATATTCAAAACTAATAAGTATTTTACTACCAAAGTGATTGATTTTCTATAAACATAAAAAAGAATAGATAACTTTAATTTTATTTTTCCAAACAAAACTGTTCATTAGACAATAACTGCTTATAGGATTGGTCCTTTCTTCTTGAAAACACAAAAATCGTACACACAGGATAGTAGGATATTTTAGAAAGGTGTGAATTAATGCAGATAGCACTAAATGATTTTCATCTAATTTGTATGTCAGGAAAATGTTGGATAGGGCTAAAGGAAAAGTGTTTAGACAAAATAATGGTAATTAGCAAAATATATACAGCAAAATACATTACATGCTCTAAATATACTATTGAAAACTAGTTATATGGGAAATTAAAAATTTACCATACATTTTAAAGCTGTAATAAGGAACGATTGTGGTTAGTATAGGTTTAAACAAGAACAAAACTAGAAACTATTATATATTACATATATTAAATATATTATATTACAAATTACTAGACTAGTAACAAATCCGTATTTCTGGGAAGTTTTACACCTACACTACTTTCGATATTGTGGCAAAACGTTAGAAGTTAGAATACAGCAACTTATATCATAATAGGAAATTAAATACTACTGATTTATAACAATAACAAATGTTAATAGCTGGTATAAAATTAAATTGAATCTACAATACAATGAACAACATAATCATACTATTATTATTATGCTGCATTTGGTAATCAACTAAACATATCTATTTCCATTTAAATAAATTCTTGGATTCTATGATATTTCAATTTAAACAAAAAAAAACTAAACATATATATACACTTACTATTTTATACAAATGTGGATGTACTATCATAGTAAAATAGTAATTATTATTATTTAATATACTGATAATATTTCGCTGATGGTACATACCTTGTTCGGAACTTGTCTTGAGAACCAAAATACTCCGTATACACCAAATGGAATAACAAAAGATGAAACACAATAATAAATATTGAAATTGACACCCAGAACATAGTAGACATAGCACCATAGCCACTTCCATGCTTATGCATTGAGATCACATGGTTTTCATGAGCAGGAGCTAAAAACAATAAAACGGAAAAACAAAATACTTAAGTAAAGATTTCTCGTTATTTGATGTAAAAATTCTCCAACGTTTGTGGAAAGTTTTCAATATACATATATTATTTTAAATTAGCCAGTAAACTATCACTGATGAGTTTTTAGTATGTAATACTAAGGACTGTTTGAATACTTCCTTACCTTCATTTACTTCTTTGACATGAATAGATAGTCGGAGTTCTTCTATATGCCGCCTATCTGCAGTTATATACAAAACAGCTGTGGCAGGAGCGGTAACTTTGACGGGGAATTGTTTTCTAACTGGACCTAATTCGACAGGAGCGTCCAAACAACCCGCATCACAGGCAAAATAGTCTTTATCACTACGATCTAATGCTGCATGAATGACAGCCTTATTGTCTGCTCCTACTGCTACACTTATGTTGACATGCGTTGCATTACCATACCATATCCGCCTAAAAATTTCAGTAATAATAATAATAATTGTTTACACTTTAATCCAAAAAAAACAACGTATCATTTATCATTACACGATAAATATTAAATAATTCATATGTACCTGAAATGGTAGTCACGATGTAAGTCTTTTGGTTCGGTATTAAATTCTAAATGATGGTTACTAAATTTAAGTGCTCCAAAACTTAAAACCATGCCTTGCATTACACCCATTGCTCCAGCTCGAAGTAGATTGTGGCAACCCTAAATTTAAGACAATACAAAATACAAAGTACAAAAATAAAATCAATGGATAAAAAAATATCCAAAATATGTATGAAACATTAACTAATAAGGTCAAACAAAGTCTTTTATTGATCATAATAAACTTATAATTAAACTTACCAGTTTCTCCAAAGTTAATAACCATAAATTGGAAACAGATAAGACATCATTCAAACTTTCAAAATCAGACCACAAACTTGGTGCTTGACTATAACAGAAAAAAATAGAGAAAAGAACATGTTCATTTTGTACACACATAGTTTTTCTACTTTATAATACATAACATAACTGCGATCAGTACTCCATGTAGTACAATGTATAATGTGTATGTAAATTTTAATTATTAGTATTATTTACAGTGTATGATGTCCACCGTAACAGCCTTCAGCATAAGATAAAATAGCCTTGGAATCAGCAACCTGAGCTGGTGGTATGTTGGCTTCATGGATTGGATCTCGAACTTGTGATAAAACATAGTACATGGTGGCATTAATTTTGTCACCATTGAGAGCATTTGAAGCCCTTGATGAACTAATATAAAATCCTGTCCCCCACAAATCTTGCCAAATTTGTTCATGAACAAGTTGAAACTTATGAACACTAATTCCAAGACTTCGTTTCAATTCCTATATTTTTTGAAAAGTAGAAAATTACGCATAAAAATTATTAAATTGCTATAATCTATAATGTACCTTCATGTCTATTATGTTTTATGTTGTATTGTTAGTTTATTTGCAATTTTTAGAATCTGCAGAAACTAATTAGATATCTATGCGTATCAGATGTATAGTAAGTAAATAAGTAGTAGTAATAATTCAATAATATTTTTACCTGTTCAGATTTATTCAGCAAGTTTGGTTCAATAGTATCAAAATCTTTTCTGTTTTCTAAATAAGCGTAGTTTACAACAGTAATAAATCTAACGGTAGTTGCTGATTTTGATTTTACCTATATGATTATACAAGAAATAAAATTTAGTATTGTCGAGTTAATTTCCTGATTTAAATGACTTATCATAATGAAAATAAAGTGATTAATAGTTTTAAAATACATACCGTAACGGCATTGGGAACTTTTTTATAAACAATGACTACTCCAATTAATTTCTTATTCACTTCTATTATTCCACTTCCAAGAACATAACTTAGCTCTTCATCTCCTTGTTGAATTCTTTATACAGAAAAAAAAAACAATAGAAAAATTACACATAATATTATCATTGGCACATATTCAAAACTAAACTCAAAACTCAAATATGTATAATTGCCTATGATTTATTTATTTCAAGTAGTAGTAGTAGTTTTAAAACTTTGATTCTCTTTTACTTTTTCACATCTGATTTAAATGCAGGTTCTCCTGTCCATCCAAGTTGAGCAAATTGAACAATTACATCAACTCCACTTGGATTTTTAATTGTCACATCTTGTTCAAAAATAGATGGATGAGCTCGATGAGCATAATATCGAATATTAGTTTCTAACGACTCTCCTTGACCATGTTCCATACAAGCTTGTTTTTGAACTACACCATTACGATATTGTGAAATAACAGCTTCTTCTAGTTCTGCATCCATCACAGATACTCGAACAACTGGCCGGAAAGGCAACGAAACAGTCAAAGTACGACCTCTCTAAAATAAAACAAAATTTGTTTTTTTTTAAAAAATAGAACAGCATAAAACTAATTCATTGATCTAAAGAAATTCATGGATTTTACTCTACTCCTATAAAATTATTGTCATTAAAAAAAGTATTTCCTTTCCTTTTCAAATTCTTTTTGATATTTACCTGTGACTTTATATTAATTGTTGACTCTTCTGTTAGACTTAATCCTATATGTCCATTTCCTACATAAGGCAAATACTGTTTTTCATGAGGTAGGGGTGGATTATGTACAATATGTGTATCCAACTCTGCTATTTGACTTGCAAAACGGTTCAATTTTCTACTCAGACAATCTTGTGGAGGTTCTGGAAAATATATAGAAAATACATTATATGTATTTATTTACTTCATCATGCATGATGTACGACTTTTTATTGAATATTTTATGTAATGTAGTTGTAAAAATATATACCTTGGTCTATAGTATTTTCAGTTGGAAAGAATCTAAATCCAAGTACCCATATTAATCCAAATATGACTACGATAATGAGAAAAATTTTACGATATCTAAACATAATACAAATTCAAATGACACAAAAGCAAAATAAATTATTACACATTGTCAGTTTTCAAATTATACATCAAAATATTACATCACTCTCAATCCTCAGAACAAAAATTTTGTCAATTACATGTGGATAACATGTAACATTAAAATAATAATAATACTTACGAATAGTTCATGTCCAAGTAGCGCTTTATACGCCTTGTCACTTCAAAATTATCCATGTTCCTTCAGCTTTTACCTACGATAAAACTACTGCTATCTAATTGTAGTAAAAAGTTTCATTGACACCGGTTCTTCTTCTCTTTTTCCTCTTCTCTTGTATAATATTATGTTATATAGGTTATAGAATTGTCTTCAATATGAAACTGTACTTTGTAGAGGATCTCTCTTATCTGAAATTTATCAAAATAAGTAAATAATTTTCATCATCATCATTAGTATTTTGCAACATTATGTATATATGATGCATCAATTTATGATAATTACTCTAATTCATTCATACATACATAAATACATAAAAATGTTTATAAATTTTAAATCAACCATTTTTCAAACCTCTTAACTTGCAAAATAAAATCTTAGCCAAATGTCACAGGTCACAAGCAATGCAGACTGACAGGTTGACTTTTGACATAGAATCTCACACACTATATAATTAAGCTTGATGGAAATGTCTGTTATTGTTGTTGTACACATGTAAATACGTAAATACCAGAAATCTATGTAATTACTTTAAACTTCTGTTTAACTAACTATAGTGGAAATACACAGTAATACACACCTAATTCTTATAATATTTCATGTTCTTCCACATCTAAACAGTTTAACTTTTTTAACTATTACAGATTAACTTTGAAGAATATGATTAAACACAAGAAAATGTGGAAATGACATTTCTGTCATGTCACATAGTAGCTAGAGCACGCTGTGTAATTATAATATGTTTAATTGTTCAAACACAAGATACAAGATTTTAGTATAATCCACATTTAAAAATTGATGACTGTTTAAGTACGGACACAATTTTTAATATTTTTGGGTAGGTAGGCGTTGAGTAAAAAAAACATTGAAAAACCTCTCACAGTTCAAATTCATTATGCCGGTTTTAGGAGAGCTCGCAGCTCGCACGAAAAGCGTTGCAAACTGTCATTAAATTTTAATTTACCTTTAACTTTTAGTATATAATTGTGTTTACATTTTCATTCATACCCATAATCATATTTATTTACTGTCACATTTTTCTTCAATATACCGTCATCATGCAGAAATCCAAAGTTAAATTACCAAAAACAATTACGAGTAAAGATGTTCGTGATGCTGAAAAGGCAGCAGCAAAAGCAGAAAGAGAAGTGGAGAAAGCCAAAAAAAAGGATGAACAACAATTAGAAAAGGCCCTCAAGAAAAAGGCTCAAGAAGCTGCACGGAATGAAAAACCTGGAAATGCGATTAAAGTTAGTTTACGCTAGACATTATATAAAAATACATACATGTATTATTTGATGTTTGTTGTGAAAAAGGTTAATGAACAAAATCTTTAACTTTTGCTTCTCTAATAATTTCAGTTTCTATGTATGTTGTTACCTGAAACAATTGTAACAAAATATGATACCATACCTGCCTTAATTGAACCTTCTGGAATGAAGGTTGAAACCGTACCGTTACCAATGCTGAAAAATTTGATTGTCTTTCGTCGTGATCGAGTATTTCAAGCTATTCGTAAGGATGAAATGCAGGTATGTCCACATACCTCCCCCACGCCCTTCCAGGTGAAAATTAATTTTTTCCCGGCGGCTGGTTCACCTCATTTTTGGTGTAAAACACATATGTGAAATTTGGGCCGATTTAAAAATCATGACTGCGTCAATTTTACAAAACTCTAAATCCTACCCGTGGAGTGTACACGTTTTTTTCGGATTATATAATGAAGTAGATAGCCTCTTTTATTGAAAAGAAGATGTGCATTTTATTATTATAATGATAAATGTAATGTTGGTATTTATTTATTTATAGTTCCATGATACTATTCGTTCGGATGATGAAGATCAAGTCATTCTTGTTATGTACCCCGAAGATATTATTCCTAGAATCTCAGCTCAAATCAATGGTGCAGATTCCGGTTGTATGATTTCACATGTTCAGGAACTTCAAAGTATGCTTGCGGATAAGAAAATAACCTTGTTTTTTATGGATTTGGAAAAGTATTTCAAGTATG
The DNA here is from genome assembly GCA_034698265.1 of Sminthurinus aureus. Classification (NCBI taxonomy): domain Eukaryota; kingdom Metazoa; phylum Arthropoda; class Collembola; order Symphypleona; family Katiannidae; genus Sminthurinus; species Sminthurinus aureus. The sequence goes on from JAQGBH010003893.1 coordinate 18,057, forward strand.
TTAAAATTTAAAAGAATTTTTCTACTTACAATTTACAATCCATTCTTTTTCATTACTGTATATTTACAATTTATATTATACTTTATACGTGTTGACACAAGAAAAAACATTGAAATAATAATTATTATTAAATGCATTGTAGAAAACAGAGAACACAAAAACAAAAAGAATATAGAAATCAAGTACTAAATGATGGTGATGATGGTTCTCGTCCTGGAAAAAGGAAACATAAACAAGATTCATTGCCAGACGTATCAGAGTAAGGAAAACACATTAGTTTATTGTTTAAATCGTGAATGCAAAATCTTACATAACATCATAACCTAGTTCGGAGCAGAAAATTAAAGAATTTGGCAGCAGGAAGCAGA
>JAQGBH010003894.1:0-18424 GCA_034698265.1 Sminthurinus aureus
CGGGAAACTTATAAAGTTTCTCTCTCATAATCTAAGGAATCCTGTAAGGATATTTTTCTCGTTCACAGTCACATATTTTATCATCAGTTCAAGAAAGAATCATTATTTTTGTAAAATAGCTATATATGCATACGTATAGTATATGTGTATAATATGTATGTCTGTGCCCACTCATAAACTAAGTTACAAATAGATACACATATATTTAGTCATTGCAAACCTATATTTTGTATTGCCAACAGATCACAAAGTAGAATAATAGACGCAACGGTACTTGAATTATTTTTGTAGCTTTTGTATAGTAACAGAATTCTGTGAGAAAGAAAATATTATTATAGTTTAAAGTCCAGGGAGAAAGGGGAAAATATAGTGGTATTCAAATAATGATTATTATAATTCATAATAAATTATTAATCATATATGTTTTGTTTAGATTTTGGATTATAGAGAGATAGTCATCAACGTTATAATAATATAACTACATATGTAAATAGAGTGGGATGAAAATTAGGTGAATCATCAAAAAATCTGTTTAGAGGAAAGATTATACATTATTTTATATTGTAGTAGAGATAATTTAGATATCTATACCGTTTAAAGCAAAGTCAGTGTAGACTGTATACATAGATTGAAGAATTAAAATAAAAATCCCTATATTTATAATAGCTTTTGTAGCTTGCTTATTTACGCATAAGAGGTTGTTAGTTTTGTTATTTGTTTTGATGATTCGACAATGGAATTGTTTTTCTTGTTATCATTTATTTAATATGATTGAAGTGAGGTATTCAGAAAGGAAAAAGTTTTGTGAGTTTAAGAGGAGAGTTCCGTCGCCTTTGTTTGTCCGACTAATCCGATGACTCGCGACCTTTTTTCCCCAAAGGGTTTTTACTATTCATTACTAATCTGTTTCTAGTGTCTATAATTTCCAGTATGTACATAATAATAATAATAATAACTCGTGAGAAAGGGAACAGGAAAAAAAGCAGTAGCTAGAGAGAGATAGTTCAATGATCAATACACGAGCATCAGCAAGTCAAAGTCAAAGCTAAGCATTTTCCAATTAATTTGAAAATCTACATTATTATAATATTATTTATTATTATAGACATAGTTTTATCTAATTGTGCGTAATCAAAAGTTGGAAATTTGCTTTCATTAAAATTCAAAGTTTTGTGTGTGTTTGTATAAGTGTGAGTTTACAAATGTCAGTTAGTGTTATAAATGAGGAGACACTAAAACTTAAAAAAGTGATTGTGAAAAAACAAAAAAGTTTTAGTGAATATTTAAGTAAAAATAATAACTAGAGTGGAAATACCACATTGTCGTTTTTATTACCCCGTTTTTCATCCTCTATTCTCTATGAATCCCAGAGTGAATCAATTAAATTTGGATCCAAGCCTCATGTATTTCTATTATTATTCTTGGCAATATCTTCACAGGCATGCCCAAAGTATGTACTCGATCTCAAATCCGGGAAATCCAGCAGCATCCGCAGGATTTCGCAACTATCCTCCTTCACTGTCAATACCACCTACATCTCTCCCTAGGTAAATAACTTGATAATACTTTAATTTATTTCTTTTATACCCTCATATTTTGATAAATAAAATGATGAGTTATGAATACTATTATTATGTACTTATGTGTATTGAACCTCTAATTCAACTTTCTCTCTTTTGATATTGTCATTTTTAGTGATTTTTATAGATTCTCTCCAGGCGGAATTTTACAAGGACCTCCGCATCCATCAATAGCTCATCATTTAGTCGGTTCACCTTCGTCAAAACACGATACCCACCATGATCACAATCACAGGTATGGAAACTATTCAAAAAAGTATGTAATATCATCAATGTACCATAATAAAATATAAAATATTTCATGTAGTTCATCTTTGGTTCTTTTATTACATCAAGTGTTTCAAGTTTATAATAGGCAACAAAAAATATCAGGATAGGCCACAATCATCAAAAAATAGACTAAAATATGTTCAATGTTTAAGAGAGAATTACCCCGCAAGGCAATAAAATTCCCTGTGATATGGTATTTTTTGGTGATTTGTTCTAATTTGTTGTTTTAAATTATTACAAAGACACAAAGTATAACAATAATAATATAATATTATAACACACATACATGTGGTGTAAAAAAAGTTATAGACTTGGAGACATTTTAATTTGGTCAGGAGTCAGCACTTTGAATTGGTGATAAGTTGAGAGGAATGAGGATGTATTTAGTAATAATAATAATAATAATAATAATATACTATCATAATATCATTTTTGTGGATACACGATATGCTCGAGGTGACCATTATATAGTTTTTTATTTTACAACAACATTAGTATTATGATTTGTATTGTAAAAGTACATAATATTAATATATTGGAGTAACATATACTTTTCTCTAAAATCCAGCTCATAATATTATACATGGATGTACGATGTACGTTGAAGCGAATAGTTGATATAATGTATATGTGTTTTCTAGTACATATTTGGTTTATTTAGACCTTTTTTGGCTTATTTATTCCACTACGTTTTCATAATCGTCGTCATCATCTCCAGACAGACTATATAGTCAAACCACTATACAAACTAAATCATAATACTATATATGTGTATTTTGGACTGCAGGGACAATGTACATGTGTACATACATATTGCATATCTATATATTTCGTGACCACAAATGAAAGTATGGTGTGGGCTTTAGTTTTTTTCTCACTGCATCTTTTTATACAAAATACATAGATATGTAAGTAAGTATATTAGACAGAACACGAGTAATAAAAAACAAAATCTATACAATTTCCATAATTTCGTCTCGTACAACATTATACCTTTTTGTCTGTTGTCTGCATGCTCGTAATCATTTTGTCTACTATTATGATTTTGTGATTTTTTTTTCTTCATTTTATGTCTATATTACACCATCCGTGTTAGTTTTAGCCCCTTAAATACTGATTTGTTTGTTTTTAAGGTTCAAAAGTTCTCAATTTCAATCCAATGCACCACATTATTATTATAATATATTTTCTAGCATAATCTATACAATAATGTTATTACTTAAAAAAGATGATTCAAAAATAATAAAAAGTAAATTCCGTCTCATTTTCATAATATGAATTATGCAATAAGTACACACATATGTAACATCTGAGAAATGAGAACATGAGACAGTAAAAAATACTAAGATAAAGCACAATAAGATGATGTAGTAATTGCCTACGACCTACAATTTTGTCTGTTCCTACAAGTAACAGATATTATAACGAGATCAATATCATATTGTAGAATATAAGCTTAATATATTATACTCATACAGATACGTGTGGCTATTATTTTTTTTATGCTATAGGTAAAATGTTGTGGTTGTCATATTGTTTTGGGGTAACATGTAATTTAAGGACGGATATTATTATATTATTCACAGTGTTTACTGTTTATAGAGAAAATTGGTATGTATAATATGTAGCGTGAAGTAGATTGAATCATTATGTATTATCCCCTGTTGATTCTCTCATAGCTAAATATATCACTATTATTATCTAGGATATGTAATTGAATATTTACATTTTTTGAAAAACTTTTACCTATACAAACAAACAATCACAGCTTATATAGCCCAAAAAGAAATGGTCTAATTTTAAAAGAACCAAAGCGTATAATTATTACTATTCAAACTATATTTTATGGCAATTTAAGCATGTTTTATGAAAATGTATTACAGCTTTTTTGTTTTTAACAATAATAATTGTAGGTCGTCAAATTTATCCGACCAAAAGTCATCAAGTTCCGATCAACATGGTTCCAAAAATACTTCCGAATCAGGACAATCAAATAATAGTCAAAGTAAGTGATAATAATATTAGACTGATGTCAAATATCTTTTTTCATTTCATGATGTATTCAATTCAAAGGGAGTACATATTTCAAATACAAAATACATTAGAACTTTAATAATAATTATTCATTCTTCTTTTTCTTTGTAAAAATTCTAGACGACAAGAAAAAGCCACATATTAAAAAGCCTCTGAATGCTTTCATGTTGTACATGAAGGAGATGCGGGCAAAAGTCGTTGCAGGTTTGTGAAACAGAAAATTATATCTTTTTTATATCAGTTTCATTTTGAAATTGATTTTATGACTTGATTTTACTTTTATTCACTTAAAATCTATTTAATCAATCTTGTGTCTTTTTCACTTTAGAATGTACGCTTAAAGAGAGTGCAGCCATAAACCAAATACTCGGAAGAAGAGTAAGTTTGAATTTTTGTTTGTTTTTAAATTTTAAAATCCATTTCTTATATTACGTCCTCCATAATAATATACTTTCTATAATATATAGTTTTTGCTTTTAAAGTGATTAAAAAAAAGCATAGTAGTTTTTTATCTTAAATCTTATTATTTTTAACTTTTTAGTTGAGAAACTTTATATTATTATTTTTGGACTTTTATTGAATGAACTGATTTAACAATTTTCATTCATTCATATACATGTATTGTAAAAAAATTTATAAAATATGGCAAAATGCTTCAAAAGTATCTTGCTTGCTTACTACAAGAAAGCAAACCCAAAACAATACATAATCTATTTACATACAAAAAAAACAAGAACCAAAAAAAGAACCCAATTGCTATAATATAATAATATTATATAAAATACGTTTGTTGCTATATTCATTCGATCGACATTTTGCACCTTTTTTCACGAAACTCATCCAAGAAAATTTAGTGTGTGTGAATTATGTTCGTGTATATATATATAATATATCAAATATATCTATGATAATATTGAAATTAATTAGATTTATACAAAGACAAAAGAAACTTGGTTTGCATTTAGTTATTTTCTTATTCTCATATACTATATACATGTGTACAATATGTTTGCGTTCCTGGTGTTTTATTTTTTCTATATATTTTTTTCATAGCATATGTTTAATATATACAGTGCATTGTAAATTGTAATGCGTTTTTTATTTATTTATTTATTTTTCTTTTGGTTACGTTGAGTTTTTGTTTTAATTATTTCAAGGAAAAAAAACACGGAGACAGTAATGTATTATGTATATAATATATAAATAATCCTATATTTAATTATTTGTTAGAATAATTGCAAAAAAGAAATAATTCAAAAATTATTTGTTTGTTAAAAATATATAAGAACGAGCAAAACTATTTATACTCTCTATAGTTTTTTCTTAATGATTCATGGCTCATTTTTCTGTATTGTGTTTCGGTGTAAATAGTGGCACTCTTTATCGCGAGAAGAACAAGCGAAATATTATGAGAAAGCGAGACAAGAGCGGGCCGTACACCTACAATTATATCCAGGGTGGTCAGCTAGGGATAATTATGGCTACGGAGCTAAGAAGAAGAAAAGAAAGAAGGAAAAGACATCCGATGGAGGTATTGAGCATTTTCAAACCACAACAATACATACATATATCTATGTATTTTCAATCATGATTTTACCGACCAGCAAAGAGAGTTTTTTAATATATTTTTTTCTGTATGCACGTATAGTATAGTATAATATAATTACTGCAGATTATATTATAATGTATTTTGTCGTGTATGTGTGTTTTCTGCACATTTCATTTGCTCAACGAAAGAGAAAGTTAATTTCGATTTTATATACTAACGAAAAAAACAAAGAGACAGGGAGAAAGTATAACAAATTTGCTAAGTTCAAAACAAAAATGATGTCAATGTGGAATTAAAATATTTATTTTGAAGAATGACCAACCCATCGGTACACGACACACAATTCCAGTTATATAAAATATTATATGTTTAGTATATTAACAAAAAGTATCGATATGAAATTAATTAAATTTTTTATAACTTTGGGTTTTATATATAGTCATTTCGCTTGTTCACAAAACTACTACAACCAAAACTAGAGTCCAATTCAAGAGTCGATCCGTCACAATCTGCAACCATTATATAGTTTGTTTTGTGTAAAACAGCAAGGTTGTTTGATGGTCACAAAGTTTGTACTTTTTTCAAACTCTCTCATAATCTCTTGTAATATATTAGGACTGTGTGTCATAGGTAAATTAAGTTAGCATACATACATTTGTACATATATTATATATATATTTATTACTTTATAGGTATGCACTTCTCCTTCCAGTAGTTTTCTATTATTCATTCCATATTTCAAGCACCTCTTCTTATTCATAACAATAGTAGAATACTTATATATTAGCGTTATTTCATACTTTTAAAGAGTGTTAGGGGTTTAAAAAAAGTTGTGTAATAATAATATATTATTATGCTATATAGCACGAATAAAATGTTTTGGACATATGAACAAAATTCATACGATGCAGTGTAGTATATATAAAACATTAAAGGGAGAGAACAATTAAAAGAGAAAATGAGGCAGAAACGAGGTGCAAAAAGTGGATGGAATAAGAATATATAACAAAACATTTCCAAAACTCTTTACATTATTTTTTATCTTCCTGACCTCTGACCATGTTTATCATGTATGACATTACAAATAAAATATGATTTCCAATTTCTCAATTAAAAGGTTTTAATAAATCATTTAGTTATTACAAAAATAATTGTTAATGATTATTATTTTATTATGTATAAAAACAAAAACATGTCATGATGATTCCCGAAAACTATATAAATATTATATATATATATAATATATAAATGATGCTATTGAAACTGTCTTTCGGTATAGTGGCACGCACTAGGTCGAGAAGAACAAGCGAAATACTACGAGTTAGCCCGTAGAGAAAGGCAACTTCATATGCAAATGTATCCAAATTGGTCCTCAGCACAGAGTAGGACTCATCACGAAAAGAAGAGGAAGAAAAAACAGGAGAAATTTGATGGAGGTATTTGATCTTCTTCAAAACTAAACTAAAAAACAAACAAACAAACAAAAACCAATTACTTTTGAACACTATTGATTAGGGTATATTGTATATATAGACATTTGTTTCTTAAACTGATGGGGGGGTTGGTAAAGAAAGAAAGAAACGTTTTAAATCCAAATTGACAGTAATTATATACATTTCTTCCATAGACCGTTCTTATAGATATTTTGGTAACAGTTATTATATTGTTATCGTGGTATAATATTAAGAACTGTGTATTTTTTTTTGTAAAAATAATAATAATAATTAAAAAATTATTATACTATTATTATTTTCTTCGTTTCTAATTTTTTCTTGTTTGTGGCAAATGAAATAATAAGGATATTAAAATAAATAGTGTTGAAAGTCTGGTTGGAAAAATCTTCATATACATAAACATTGTTTTTTATTTGTCAAATATACATGTGACACATTTTTGAGGAGAAAATAAACTAACGTTGTTTAATAACTTTTTCTAAGCAGGTAATAGTATGAAGAAGTGCCGAGCCAGATATGGACTAGATCAACAACAGAATTGGTGTAAACCATGCAGGCAAGTACCCATTACTTTTGTTTTATAACAACTTAACCGTTTTTACCTCCTCTAAATTCTACATATGTACTTACAAGAAACAAAAGAAACGATAAAAACAGCGAGTAGAAAGTAATTCATGGCGAAAGTTTTACTTTTTTTTTTGAAACAAAAGATAACAATTATCCACAGTTTGTCTCTCTCCACAATATACTCTGACTTTCTCTCGAATACTTTTTATCGTTTCTTTGTTTCTTCTGCAAAATTCAAGTTGCAGATTTATGGGCGTACATATATATACATATAAATATAGTATATTTAGTATACTATACTAAATAAACCATCCTTTTTACTAGCCAGTATTATGTACAATATATTGAGTTCTTTCTTTCTGTGAATATATTGTCCATTGTGTAAAATATATATATTTACACCGTACATGTTTCCGTACTTTCTATAATATCTATTTTAGACTATTTCTAAACCATATATGTCTGTAAATATATTTATATTATTATGATATTATAAAACATCTCTCTGTAAAAGTCTTTCTCTATCCTCGCTGGGGCTTAACTAATCTAAACGACATAATATTAATGACGAAACTAATTTGATCAAATAATTTCAAAAAATAATAATAATATAGCTAATAGAATACAAAAATCGCGTTGCATTTGAAAGCTTTGATATTTATAAGTTTATACGGGAATCAAAAGCTAGACAGGAATAAATACGTATGTATTTATTGTTTCTTATCATTTTCCAGTTTGTTTCTATTAGTATAATATTTTTTTGTTGTCATTTCTTTCAAAATGTTTTCTATTTTTATTTTTATTGATTTTTTTTAATTAAAAGTACAACCTTATCTGTATAGGGATTGAATGAGAATTTACTTTCACTATGGAGGAATATAGAAAAAGCATAATTTTATGTGAGAAGACACGAACAACTTTATTAAACTATGTGTAGGACATCTCTTGCAAAATGATTTCTTAACATTAGTTTTCGTTATGCTTGATTGTTGTCGTTTACTCTACATTACTTAACCTCTTTCTATAGGATACAAAATAACAGTATGTAAAAGAGAAACCAAGGGACTCATATGAAAATATGTATTTCTTTATAGTTAATAGTTTACATATACTATAACATTATTAATTATATTTATATAATATATTATTACAATACCGAATAGACAGTATGGACCAAACTGAGAATGAATGCTCTGCTTCCTGAATGTTTCCATTTTCTATATGTATCTCTCTATTATAAATTATAAACATATCATATTATTAAGACGTAGATAAATTTTTTTCTTGAGGTATTAATTTTTAACCTTCTTGAAATTACAGAATCTTTTACCTTTTGTTTGTATTTTACTTGCGTAAACTATTACTATATATTATATACTCTAATATTTATTTTTGATGTTTTTTCATTCTCATTGACTGCTGTGTGATTTACATTAGTTTACAATCATTATTATTACTACTCTTCTCTCTTACTCTTTCTCTATTTTGTACTGCTCAAATGAATAATATCGTTTTATTCTTAATTCTTATACTTACATTAAGAAACGCATATATATATATATATATAGGTATAGATGCATCAATATGGTGTACCTAACGAATTATAATTGTTGCATATATACATAAATTTTTACATAAGATACAAGACTTTTATATTTGATAGGACCATTTTTATGATATTTAGTAGTTGGAAAAGCTTCTTGTTTTTTTATAAAATCATATTAACTTTTCAGAATTAAAACTTTATGTATCGAAGTATGTATAATCAGTGTGGGAATTTGTAAGCAATTGTGGGGGTAAAAATTTCAGAAAATGTGTCTTCCCACAAAAACCAATTGAAATACTTTTATTATAGTGCTGGATTTTTATTAAAGTAGGGAAACAGCCATACCTTTTTACTCGGTTTTGAAGAAGCTTGCAATATTATTTTTCTCTCGATTCAATTCGAAATTCCTTTTTTGATATATTAAATGCTTCTAAAACACACCTAAAAACTGACACATTCCCCTCCAAAAAAAAGTACTGAAAACTGGAACTTAGACGTGGTACGTCAAGGGAAATGAGAATGGCCGTATGTGTGTGTTCATTAAATATTTATCTGAATGAATACGTACATGGACGCATATTTATATTAATAATAATCAGACATCAATTATTTCTTTAATTTTTGCTACTAATTATTAATTCAGTAAAAACCAAATCCGTCCTCAATCTTCCAATACAATACAGAAACAGAAAAACAGTTTATTTGTTACTTTATTTTTAAATTACAGTTTCTTTTCTAATGATATCATGATAGTGATAATAAAATACTATGGTATGTAGTATAGAGTATAGTACATATATTTACCTCTGTAGTGTAACATTCACATTTAATTTCTGTTCTTCAACTAATTTTTGTCATTATTCTCATTAGCGTATTACTGTTTTTAGTCTGTTTGACTATATTATTCTTATGTCATTTGATTTTGATAAAATTATCACACTAGTTTATTTTTTGTACATCACAATATTATTTATTTTTACAACTGTATTTAACTTGAATCATGGGGCATTTTTTTTACTACTCTATTTTTTTATTGTGTATTATACGTTTTATTTTACTTTCAAGAATAGAAAATACAAAAGACTTTTGTATTAATGAAATCACTGGACAAATTTGTACATATATATTATGCGCATAAATATAAATATGATTATCTAACGAAAAATTTTCAATATATTATTATAGTGAGCATGCCATGTCAAATGACACATTTTCTGAAATTCATTGTTTCCTGTTCTATATCCCTCATTCTATAGTTTACAATTTGTAGCACTGATTAACTGTACTTACAACGTCTTATTATAGTGTGTAATATACTAAACCAAATTGTATAGCTCACATTAATACTATATAGTGAATAACAAGTACTGTTGTTACCACACAATCATTATATTCATTCAACTACTAATAATTAACTAATAACTTTGACTCAACTTAGATTCTAGATTTCCTTAACTTGAGGAGAATAGTTTGTCTTTGGTTTTTATGTTCTATTTCTACATTTCACCTTTTCTTTTCAGTTGACCTTTTATAGTGTTACATTAGTAAAATAAGTGCATAGCATAGATAATATAATATACTTTGAATGCGAATGTATTTGTTGTAGTTTGTACACTTTTAGAATACAATGATTGAGTGAATGAAAAATTTGTGATTAGAATCTATTTATTTTTCAAAATAGTCTCTTTGTTTAGTAATAGTTTGTTGGTTTTGCTGTTCTTGTGTGATGTGTATGCTATATTATTTGCAGTTTGCATGCTTGCGTCTGTATATTTTGTCTACATTTTGGTTTTTGATTACTTTTTGTTGCTTCTACATTTAAAAAACAAATCTTAGCATATTAGTTTTACAAAAAATTGTCCGTGTCTTTCTCCTACTTTTCATGCGTAAATTGTAAAATAGTGATGAACATATTAAATAGAGTTCAAATTATAAACAATCAAACTGTGTCCCTTAGATTAGTTTAGATGTTAGAATGCACAAAAGTTTCATGATAGAAAGAGAAAATAGAGTATGGATGTATAAAATATGAACATGAGGAAGGGAATCAAAAGATTAGCAAACATTTTACTTTTTGTTTGTTTGTTTTTTTCTTTCAAATTCACATGTATTATGATTTTATGGTTTAAAAGTTGAAAATTATTCTTTACTTGATTTAATTATTTACCCAGTATATTATAGTGTTAGTTACAACATGTTAGATTGTATACAATGACGTAATGACGTTAGATAAATATAGTATATTTTTCGCACTGTATTGTATTGGGCGAGAGAGAAGGTACGAAGAAAGTAAAAAAGAAATTGGTTGACTTTCTCTTTTTTTTTCGTTTTCCATAAGAGAATTAAAGGGGAAAATGGTTATTAATAATTTTAATTCAAAAGTACAACAAAAAAAAAACATGTGTATTGTGATGTCTGATTATATAATATAATATAAATATGTGATGTGCGTGATAATGAACTTGTATATAGCCCTGGTGGTCAGACCCATGTTTCGTCGGCGGGTCTAGGAAATTATGTGGGGAGCAGTGGTCTACCGGCTAATGTCTCTTCTGCCCTTCTTAACAACAACGGCCTTTCCTCTTCCACCTCTGCCACTTCTTCTTCTCTCAATTCACCACACAATAGTCATACAAAAAATGTCAATAATAATAATAGTATCAATAGTAATAATAATAACAACAACAATAGTCACAATACATCGTCCAATACTTCCCTCCCACCCAATAACACCAGTCATGGTGGACATTCTCATAATCCTCATGGTCATAGTAATCTTGGTCATGGTCAACATTTGATGGGCATCATTAGTTCACTCACATCCGGTGTTCATCATGGGCATGCAGGAGGGAATCATTTAGCTCCTCATGCTGCTGTACCTTCTCCTCTTCCTGAACCTACTTATGTCAATCTATAGTCTTTAGCTCACTGCCCTCGTTCACCTTCTTCTTCATCATCCTCTTTATCTTACAGCCAGGGCAGTCATTTCAACATTCTTAAACATGAACAAAACTAAATTTTGTATAGATTTTAGGGTGATTTATTATAGTAAAATTTGAATCTAATAAGTGTATGGAATATTTATATTATAGAAGTTTATCATAACCTTTTTATAATATATTATATTATTTTGAAAGATCATTTTTTAATCATCATTAAGGATAAAAAACAAAACGTACAAGAAACAAAAAAGAATGTGTTTCGAAATTTCGTCAGTATTGTGATTGTATTATTCATTATTATAATAATAATAATTATTGGTAATATATAGTTAGTTAAGAATCTTTATGGAGGGATATCTTTATATACTACGTATGTATAAAAACATTAAAATTATAGGTATATATATAGTGAATATGAATAGATTATAGATGTATCTATTCATGTGAAGATGTAATAATAATAATAATTATTATTATTGTTGTATGTGTATTATTTTCATGTGATACATATATATTATTACACATTAAATTTTAAACAGTTTTGTGATAAAATGTTTTAAAACCATTATTCACGCAGTCAATATAGGTCATATATTATCTAGATACGAGTAAGTATTAAGTATATAGAGTATAGTTATAAGGGATTACTGTTAGAAAAATTTCAAAACAGTGGAAACAAAGAGTCTCAACAAAGAAACAAAAGAATTTCTATGTAATATATATGTACCCTTCCATAATATGTACTCGAATAAACTGTAAGATTTATATAATATTATATTATAACATGTAGAGAAAATAAGTGAAAGTTTGAATGTTAAAATTTTGTTAGGTATAGGTACATTCATATTGATTATCGTATTACGAAATGAGGGTATTGAAAAATATTATAGTAATATATAATTTAAGCATAGGAAGATGTGATGAAAACTTGAAGGAAACCGTAAATCATTCCTAATCACCTGATATCCAAGTCATTTTAAATGTAATATTATTTATCATTAGATTATTATTAGATGTAATTAGTCAATTTTCAATTATAGTCAGCCATGTGATGTATAAGTTGTCGTAAAAAACCCAAATTTCTTTCCCTCGATCCTTGTTCTTGTTTTTCAAAAAAAAAATGATGATGTCCTACGTAATCGTTGACCATCGACATGACGAACCAGTATTCATACCCATTGTCAATAATAAATACTGTATATATAAACAAACAAACATATTCACTCCTCCTGTTTCTAATATCTGTGATAAACAATACAAAGAAACAGTTTGTACACATTTTCACACAGAAAATTCAATCAATAATCAGCTTAACATGTCATACGACGTCCAATTATCGTAATCATTGTGGATTCTGTACGCCGAATATTATATGAACATGAAATGTTTAAAACATGTAGCTTTACAGATGTAATTTGACAGTTAGAAGGACAACTAATCAGGCAGTCACAAATGTTTCAGTCTAAATTCACACAACACGCAATTAGATATTTAGTAAATACACATTTCCATCGCACACCTAAACAAATGAAACAAATACACAAGACGTTTTAATATTGCGGAGGTTCACGAAAGAAAAAGTCCAAACAGAAAGGATTCTATTATTGAGGTACTTATGGTATATTTTGTGTAAAATAGAACATGTAGGCAAAGAGTATAAAGTTGTTGTTTTTTTTTAGTTCAGTTCTTTTTGTTGATTGAGTTTCACAGATATTATACATGATTATTATAATTTATTAGAATGTAATTTCATTATTGATTTCCTTTTAGTTTCAGTTATAATAGAGTTTATTAGAACAGCATGTACATCCTAAAAGAATTCAATGTGATGTGGAATTATATGACATGAAAGGACATGTATGTATATATGTATTTATGTACCATATTCCGAATCCTTTGGTATATAAGCACATTTTATTTTGTAACGTGTATTTAGATTTTTAGATCAAAAATAGATGTGCATGAAAATTGTATGTACATCAGTACACACATAGACAGTTTTCCGTCATTATACTTTTTCAATTCATTGGATGATTAGTTTTGAAGATTTTTTAATTTGGAATGATACTGCGATTATATATCCACAAGAGGTGGCATATTTATTATTTATTATAGACGTTAATACTAATAATTATTTTCTTGATAATATTGTTCTTTGTTTTAAATTTTCTGCATTGCGAATGTAGACGTAGCATCTTCTTTGTTTCACCTATCGTTTTTTGTTCTGGTTTTTGCTTTTGTATAGTCTGTAAATTTCCTGGTATGCGTTAATTATTATTATATCATGGGATTTTTTTAAGCATGTGTGATTATTTTTCACAAAGAGTTGTAAAATATTTTTTTTTCATACTAGTTGTGTATGATAATGTAGTAATAATATAATGTGATTGTGGTTGTTGAAATGAAAAAAAAAATGTTTCTACTTTGACTAAAACGTTATGTCCTTTTTTTTTATTGGTTTTCAAATGTTTCTATAAAAATGATAATGATATACGTTTGATTGTTTTGTTGTGAAAAAAGTAAAGTATGTTAAAGTTAAAGGATGCAAAACAGTTTATCATAATTTAATTTTATTACATTTTTTATGTTTACACAGGAGGAAGAAGAAGTGTATTCGTTATCTGGAGGGTGATAATGGTGAAAGCGGTAGCATGGGAAATGATGATAATTTAGGATCGGCTGGTAGTGCCGGCGAAGCTTGTACACCAGACTCAAAAACTGGTGTTGACTCTGATATGGACTGTAAATCATCTGATATGGGCATGTCAAGTCCAAATTTCAGTCTCACATCACCTGGTAATCATTTTATTGTTTCATTTTTGTTATAAATAAATCGTTGTGATTATATTATGTAGATCGTAATAATTCATTTCTTTTTTAAAAAATTGCTTTTCTTTATACTAAAATATACTAATTGTTTTTTGTTGACCTAATTTTTTTCTTCTTTTTACAGGAATGTCATTATTATCTCCAAGTATGTCAATGACATCTCCAGGAATGTCTTTGCCTTCACCTGCCCTCACTTCTCCATGTCCTTCGGGAATTCTCCCATCACCAGCGAGCTTAGTTCCATCACCAGCTGTAAGTTTACCTAGTCTTCAATCGCCCATGACACCATCAATCGATGACCGTCATCCGATATCCTCTGTGGGTTCTACGAGTAGTTCTGTAAATTTTACAACAACTTCCTCATCATCAGTGACAACGTCATCATCCTCGTCAACGTCACCTGTTCTACCACTTCCTATACCACACTCCCTTCTTGGTCTTTCTGCCCTCGCCTCGTCATCGTCATCCTCGAGTAAAAACCACCATCATCATTTGAATAATCACCACCCGAGCAATCATCAATCACAACTTCATCATCATAATCTTCACTTGGGACATTTATTTCATAGTAGTAGTAATAGTAATAATAATAATAATAATAATAATAATAGTACTAGTAGTAATAATAATAATAGTAATAGTAATAATATTAATAATAATGGCTTGCCTTTGCCACTCTCCTTATCGTTACCCAAAGGGCCGCTTCCTCATCGAAATCCTGTTGGGGCTAATCCACATGACATTAATAATCCTTTAAGTGTGAATCAATTAACTGCAAAGTGCAATAGCTCATCGTCGTCATCATCATCTACCTCTTCATCGTCCTCACTCAATTCTAGCTCGACAAAAAACCGAGGTAGTAATAAATCAACCACCGAGAATGGAAATTCCACCCCAGCTTCTTTAATGCTAGGTGTAACGTAAAACGTAAAAAAAATGTATAAAATAGTACATTTTATTATAGAAAAAGTGTGTATGTTGTTTATTTAAAAGTATCTAAATTTTTTTAAACAAAATAATGTGGAAGTGAATGAAAAAGAAACAAATAGTATATAGACAATTATTGTTCTATAGTTGTCTATATTTATTTATGATATACTGTGTTATTCTTGTTGTCAAATATTATAATATTATTGCCTTTTCATCCTTTTTCACAATGTTCATACAAATTTTTTTTCTTACTTGTGAATTTTCCACTGTCTAAAGTATTTACCTTTTGTGAAATGCGTCAAACTCTTGTAAAATAATTTTTTTTAACACAATCTGATCAGGCAACCATTTATTGTACAATTTTATACAACGTATGTCTTCAGTCTTCAGTAATTATTATTATTTTGAATTTTATACACGGTTTTATAATTCAATGTACTCTCTCTTTTATTATTCCACAGTGGTAAAATGTTTTGCAAGTATAACTAATCAGTGATCAGGCAAAGATTTGTCAATATCATGTTATGTTTTTGTTCTCCTTTTTCTTATAGCTTCCATAAAAATTGGAAACTGGATATTTTGTGTATGACTAAATTATCATGATTATTATATATTTTATTATTTTAAGTTTTTTTCATTATTTATTTATTCATCTCCTTATTCTTATTGGCATGCTCAATAATAATTATTGAAAGGGAACCCCTGTTTTTTATATAATTATTATTATTATTATTGTTTATTTTTGTGTAACTGGAACAAAAGAGAAGAAGAAAAATATGATCTCAAAGTTATTTTATGTACATCCTTCTATTTATTATAGAGTTCAAAACATTTCACATTAAGTACACACCATACACATACTTATATAAATATTATGTTTTACACATAAAAAGTAAGGCTGTTTATTTTCAGTGTGGTTGAATCAAGCTACATACTCTTTTCTTAATTCATGGCTGTAATTTTAACATTTAAAAATTGTTTGAATACTATATTATATGATGTATAATTATGCTATGAGCTATGAGAAAGATTTGTAGGTTGCAGAAAAAAGAAACACAGAACTGAGACCTTAAGACTTTAAATTGAAATTGAAACATTATTATATTTATTGTACTATCGTAATCGTAATAATATATATCACATATATGTATGTATGATGATGAGAGATGATTAAGAAAGTACATGAGGAAGAAAATCAGCTGAATATATATAAAAAGATATATTGTATGGTTTGCATTGATGACGTCGATGATTTATTTTCTCATTTCAGTGCAACTGAAAAAAAGGCAATTTATTTTCCTCTAAATTTTACTCAGTGCCAAAATTTGACATTTTTCCTATTATTATTATTATTATTATTTTTTGCTGTGTATTAATACCATATTTTATTACGTTTAGTCTGTAGTCTGTAGAATATAATAAATAAAATGATAGTAAATAATATAATACAATATTGTATAGGAAATAGAACAAGAACCAAAACCACACAAGATTAATCCAGATATGATTATTTATAACTATTTTTGCGTCTTGCTTCCTTACAAAATGTTTAATTATAAAACATAATTTGTATTTGTGACATGATTTTCATCACTATCGGTGAATTATACAACTACTATTATGAATTATTTATGCAAAAATCAATGTCGTTTTATGCTTAAAAAATTAACAAACTGAGTTTTGTGATTGTATTATTTATATATCAGCTATTGAGTTTTGACATCAAAATGTTTTTCTTGAAAGTTTAATTTATATATTTATTACATATTATGTGTACGTTTTCTTGTGGTGCCATTTTTTGTATCAGAGTACATTAAGATTAGAATATGTATAAACTCTTATGTTTAAATTTAACACATTTCACTCGGTTTTACATATGAAATCAAAACTCAGACTATAAAAAGCTGAAAAAAAATATTGTTCAGGGAAAATCTGTATTTTGATATATTTACTACCCAAAGAAAAGCAAGACAATCAAAACAATCGTCAATATGTTGTAATCAATTAAGTGTATTAGAGTACTAATTAATTAGTAGTAGTAAAGTACCAAAAATACGCATATACCTGGAAAGTAAAAATGAACGCCACTCAATAATAGAGGAAGCAGATTCTCAGGATATAATATATTTTCTAACCTATCAACAGAGAGAGTTTGATTATCATTGTATTTTATTCCTGATATTTTTTGAGAACCAGAAAAGGAATATCACTGATATATTACAATATATCACAGTATTCCGATTTCCGATGACTAATTATGGTAAGCCATCGATTCTATATAATGTTCTGCTGTATGCTTAAGTTTTGGCTTGATATGCACACAAAAATATTACGATACTGATATGATTTCAATTTAAAAAAAATACATTGACCACACTCACCGAATAGATTTTAAGAACTGTGAATAGGAAAAATCCTATTTTACAATAACAACTACTGTACTAAATACTGCTGTTATTATTGAATTATTTATATATATAGTTAATATAATGTATTATTATGATTATGATACATGAACATGTCAGTAATAATAATCATGATTATTCCTATAAACTATTATTAAATTGTCCAAGTATATAATCTGTTGTTGGTATAATATTATGTTTGTACGTACTAAAATGTTTTTGTACTTGTACGTAGGTGTGATACTCTCGATCCAATAATGTTTTGTAATTCTATTCTTTTTCAAGTATACATACGTCGTTTTGAAAACTACTTGATTC
>JAQGBH010003895.1:0-18422 GCA_034698265.1 Sminthurinus aureus
GAGAATCCGAATATGACCACTAAAATGACAACTTCGATTTGATGTATCCGAGGGGTTCAAAGCTAAAATAACCGCTCATACAGGGATACTTTTTCTTTTATTTGAAAACTCTTGTCCTGGAACTAACTCGCTCAATGCTCACTGCTCAATGCTCAATGTTCCAACAGTCCAAGAACCTCCAATAACTTTTGCAACAAACACTGAATTACTCTGAAGCTTGATCTGGAGCTGGAGTTGGAGTTGGAATTCTTCTGTCAACACGGCGGAAGTCATCCATTGACTTACTATTACACCGATTTCCAGAACTTCCAGCCCTTCTAGAATTTCCAGAATTTCAGATTCTAGACTCTTGATTCTAGATTCCAACCCGTTTCTTTACATCTTGATATCTGTTTTAGTCTATACTCGAAACTCTAAACTGATGTATGCTTAATACCTATATGCACAGATATGTATGGATTCTACCAATTCAGTTACTTATTCAAGCCAAATCAAGTCAAGCCAAATCAAATCAGCATCTAAACTACTAGAATACAATAGAATAGTAGCCAGACACATGTTCAATGTACAATGTACATACGTTGTGAGATGTGAGCAAATAGCAAATGTGTTAAAAAACGATGCAGAATATTTTTATCTGTCCTGATTCAAAGTTTTGTTTGTTTGTTGCATAAAATCAGTGTACTTGCGCATTCACAATTGTATATACAGATATTTTTAATTTCCTTCAGACATTCAAAAGTCTCCAGTTCCAAAAAGCGAATCTGAAAAATCAAAACATTATTTTTTTTAATATTTTATAAAACAAAAGTATGCATTTTAAAGATTAATTTTAGAAGATGCATCCAATATCGAGTCTGTGGGAATAAAAGATGAAGGAATTCTGTATTAACTTTCCTCGACTTCCTATATTTTAGATTTTAGATTCTAGATTCTAGATTCTGGATTGTTCATCTTTGTTTATACTAGAACCTAAGAATCTAGAATCGCAAGGGTTTTTTATTTTATTTTTCGTTATTTGATGTATAGAACTGGCACTGTCCAAAACCCACAACAAACAATAGTGAGGTACTCATATTATTGTTATTGTCATAATCGTGCCCTGTTTACTGTTCACTGTTCAAGCCGAATTTTTAGGATAACAATCAAAGCTGGAGATGAGAGTTTTTTCCTTTTCCTTTTATTTTATTAGTGGTTATTCTCTTGCTGGACTTTTCCTCAGTTGGCCAGTGACCTTCTTTTACAGTGACGTTTTTATTGGGAGGCAATAGAACGGAAAACATAGAGTGGACTGTACAAAATGTACAACGTAGTGCATAGAGCAAAGCTAGATTTTATGTAAGAGATGAAGGATGGCGAATGGCAAACATAGAGAGAAGAAAATATCATATTTTTGCCAATAAATCCAAAAAAGACTGTTAAAGAAAGTTTTACGCTCCAATTTTCACAACATGGAGCGAGAGAGGACAGCTGACCTTACTATTTGGGCTTGTGTGTGTTTGTGTGTGTTTGCAGCATAAAAAGAATATTGACAAATGTATTGACGAGTGTTTGTTGTTTGTGTTTTGTGTTTTGTATTTTGTAGACATACTCTTTCACTGAGTACACTGTACACTGTACACTGTACAGTGTAGTGTATACTTTGTACTTTGTACTGCATCTATTGTATATTAAAGTATAGTGAAAAGTGAAAAGGATATGCACATTGTAGACAATGTAATTTAATACTTTGCTCTTAACTCTGTTTATATGTTGTATTATATTATGTTACAGGAGCAGGAGGAGGGGGAGGAGGTGGAGGACCAGTAGTTGTATCCATCGCTTCTGAAACTGGCGGAAGTGGACCAGCCTATCTTTCGGGTCGAGGAGCTTTAAATAGAGAATCCTTATGTTCTAGTAGAACTACCAAATCCGTCTCTAAACAAAGTCTCCTCGACCTTGTCGGCAATAGACTCGGCGTTGCTGGTGGCCTTTCCCTCGGTGTAAGTTTTTTCCCATCTTTTCTATCTATGTAATACCCGTAACCATTTATTTTTACATGTAGATTGTAGATTGTCGATAATTTCTAATTTCAAACGGATAAAACATCTCAGTTATTTTTAGCGTATTTATTTTCTATATTTATACTTGTAATCGTAATCCTATTCACATTTGGTATTCACAACCTAGGAAAAAATAGAAAATGACAAGTCTAATTTTGTATTGCAAAATGTTGATGGTTGATATGCAGTTCCACCTGGTTTACTGTGTTAAATCTTACTCTAAATTCTATACTCTATACTCTATACTCTCTACTTGATACGCTATATATCAAACTACATAGACGATAATAAACTACGAAAAAACTGGATAAAATACGACAAAAAATACAGCATGCTTGTCTAAGGCTTAACTTAGAATTTACATATGTTGTACTCATATTCCTCGGCTTCTTATCTAAAACAGATTGCGAAATAACCGACGAACAACCGAGAACACAATGCATCATATCATATTATATTTCGTTCTATTTCTTGATCCCTCGTGCTTTGTGCTGACCACTTTTCCTGGAACTCGGAAATCACTATCACCAGCTACATAAAAATCAATATCCTATAAATAAAACATGTAAAGTACATAATGCACAATACATAACATTTCTGTTATCTGTGTATACTTTTCACTACGTTTACGGTTTACGGTTTACAGCTTACAGTTTACAACCATAAACAATAAACATGTATAAATAACAAATAGACAAACGCAAACAAACACAGCTAAATTGGAAACAAACCCAGAGCCAGCTGAACTAAAAAACGGTAAAATCATCAAAAGAAACATCGAGTTTAAACTTAAACCAAAAAAAAACCAGGATCAGAATCAGAATCAAGTTCAAGATGCACTTTTATTTTTTCAAGTCGATGGATTTGATTCGAAATTCACCTGAAACTTTTCTGAGAAAGAAAAATAGAAACCCAACACCCAACAGGCAAAAAGTAAAAGACTTGGATCTATAAAAGGAGAAAGAGAGCAGTACAGAACAAAATAGAACAGAAGGCAGAAGGTACAAGGTACAGTCTGTGAAAGGAAAAGCGGAAAGGAACATGATGAAAACATAAAAATCTTATAATGTGACAGCTGACTGACGCGGACAAGTTTTCTCTTTCTCTTTTATTCCTTCTACCTTTCCCTCCTTCCCAACCGTGGTTTTCTCATGGGTATAAAAACAACCCACCAACTCAACCAAACCAAACCAAAAACCGAGTCAAAAGTCAAAGTCAAAGTCAAACGACCGTTTTCCGCTTTCTTCATCATTCCCTGTTGCCTCATATTTATAACGTTTACGATTCTTCGTCTCTCCTTAAACCTCTCAACTGCTCAAGCTTCAAGCTCCAAGCTCCAAACTTGTTATTAAAATTATTATTACTCTAGCCATTATTATCATTATTATTATGATGAGGCACATACTAATCATAAAGGCACAGTTCCTTCATCTATACCATTTTAACACAAAAGCATAAAAAATGCAATGTGCAACTTTCTTTCCAAGTTTTCAAGTTTTCCAGTTTTCAAGTCAACTCAATTATCTTACAGACTTTCATGGAAAACCCGGAACTTTTCAAACTTGAGGCTTTCTAGACTTTTGGACTTTTGAACTTGCCAAACTTGTAAACTACATGCATACTATAACATTGTAATATAGTATATAGTACATAGTTGTCGTCATTGCGTCATTGAAATTAATTAGCAAATTAACTAAGTTCCCCTCATATGAATAAATCAAAAGTAATAGTACATGGACTTTGAACACAAAAATGTTACAAAGTATTGTACAAAAGAGGGAAATGAGATTAACTTTTCTCTTTTTCCATTTCATCTCTTTTGATTCAATTCTTTTGTGCTTTGGCCTTTGGTGCTGGCATGTGCCACGTACCATGTACATTATACAATTTACATTATCCATTTGCTTTCTGCATGAAGCATGTATAGCTATAGATGTAGGGTAATTAATTAGATGGTATACACAGTAAAATGAGGCAGAAGAAGGACGAGGGTGAATAAATGAGAGATCGCCAAGAATTTGCAAGAAAGCCCAGTTTTCCATCTCGTGTTTTGCATTTGGGTCAGTGAACTAATTTATTTGGTGGGAGATGCAATCCGAATGCAATGTGCGATGTGGATGTGGAAGACCGGTGTAGATTGTAGTCTGTAGTCAGTAGTCAGTAGTTTGTAGTTTGTGTACAGTGTACACTAAAACTCTGGAGTTTAGAGTCAAAAGTCTAGATTCTAGATTCTAGATTCTAGAGTCGAGATTCTAAAGTAAAATTCTCAGCAGATTTGATACAAATGAATGAGTTGCACTGGTACTGGGTACTGGCAATGTAGGAATGAAGGGAAGAGGACATTCGATACTCTTTCCTCTTCCCCTTCTCCCTTCTCTCCATCTTTTCCATTTTCTCCCAGTTCAACTTGATTACACTCGTGTTAGATTAAAATTTGAATTTGTATCTACAGTCTACAGTCTATGTGCCTGAGCTTCGCTGGTCTCCGCCCATTCTCCAGTTACAGTGCCAGGCTCATCAGCCTTCTGTCTCCATAGATTCAGCTAGTTAAGTTTGGATGCGTGTACCCTTATAAAATAAATCTATGTGTAGTGTGTAGCAAACGTTGGGCACTAGGCACGAGGTACCGACCCCTGGGTAGTTAGTTAGTGAACAGGATTTTGCTTCAATTCTACCCACTTTTCTCCACAGTTTTTACGAACGAATAACAAAGTACTATTATTATTATTATTATTATTATTGTTCCTCTTTCCGTGTTCCATTCCATTCCATTCCATTCTATTTCTACTTTCTACAGGAGGTTGGTTTGGTGAAAAGCGTAGAACATGCATAATATATACACATGAGGAGAAACAGTATACTTGTACAATCTATAATGTATAATGCATAATGTATAGTAGTGATATATCTATGTGTAAATTGTATCTTGTATATTATACAGATATACTTTTGTATTTTGTATGTTTGTATACCCACACAAAGTTTACCCTCTCCGCTCTTCTCCGCTCTTCTCTTCCTTCATAGATTAGAACAATGACAAAGGATTTAATTATATTTCCATGTAGCCAGCAAGTAAATTTGCTAATAAAAGTGGTCACCAGAGAAGAGCAAGAGCAAGAACAAGAAGAATACGAGAAGCATGAGGAGAAAGAGGAAGATGAGATGAGAGTTTGTGCATTCCACACGACAGGAACATTTCATGTGGCGCATCCGATCTAAAAACTTGTGGTTAATGATCCGAGCTCTTAAACTGCCCTAGCAAAACTCTATCTGGCATCTTCCCTCTCTCTCTCTCTCTTTCTCTCTCTTATTCTATCCAAAAACAAATATACAAACATGACATTGGAGAATACAGAAAACAGAATGGAAACAGAATCCTCAAAACATTTGTATACAATTATGCAGATAGATAGATGTACCATATTATTATACTGTTTGATGCATGTAGTATGTAGTATGTTCAATGTACAATATATTTGGTACACTTGGAGCTTTGTATGATCTAAATACTTGTGTTATAAAATGTACAATGTGCATTGTACAGCCTACTGTGTCCAATGTACAAAGCACAAGGCACAAAGCACAGGGCACAGTAATAACAATGATAATCCTCATCTTTTCTATTATCATTTCTATTCTTCTCTCTCCTCCCGCCTTTATCCTTTATCCTTTCTACTTTCTCTCATACGTTTATGGTGTAGGCTGTAGATAGAACGGATGAAAGTGGCCGTAAACGGAATTTATTTGTTTTCATCCATTGTGGATTGTGGCCATGAACGTGCTACTGGCAACGGGAACAAATGCCACACATTTGTGTACCCGGGCTTGTGACTAGTGACTATAGTCAATGACTAGTCGGGAGTAGTGAGTCGTGAGAATGAGAATGAGAATGAGAAGGAAAACGAAAACGAAAACGAGAGTGGGACAAATTCCATGCAAATTCAAACAGGATTTTAATACCAAGAAGGGGTAAATAGCAGACCGCTCCCTTCTCGTTAACTACTACTCGTTACTCTATACTCTTTACTCTTGGTTCTTTTTCATGCTCTTATTACTTATATTACATTAAAAAGACGTTGAACTAATCAAAAGTTGCCCTTGTCTCCTTCTGAGACCGCTGTACAAAGTTTAAACCAATTATGACAATTTATAGCTGCATAAACTGATTTTTACTCTCGACTCTCGACCCTTAACTCTACACTCTAGACTAGAGACTAGAGACTAGAGTTTTTCTTGTTTTCTTCTTGAGTCTAATTAGAGGATGAAGCAAGCGTGCACAATGGGCATGTCATTCATTACAAACTCGGTGCATTTAATTTAAACTGAAACATGCGCAAAAAATAACATTCTCTTGTAAGTGTTAATTATTAATCATTAGTAAAAATTAGGCTCATAATTATTTTCTTCGCCCGTCCTACATTCTTTGTAGGACGGGCGAAATCTTGTCAAAGCAAAATTTTCTACTGACCCGCATTTTAACATTTAAAATCAGATGATTCATATCTGCATCTGATTTTGCTCGTGGTACAAGGTTCAAGATGATCAAATGAAAATCCATGGTTAAGGTGAACAGTGAGCAGCCAATTTTTAAAATAGGACAAAACCAAATTCTTGCAAATTGAATAAATTTATGTGATTTTATTTAGGTAAAAAGTTTCACTAGTTTTTTATATAGATAAATCGATTTTGATTTTGACTGAAAATTCAATTTTAACTTTGTGATACAACAGCACAGTTCCAGATTCTAGGACCAAATTCCGAATTCTATGATGTTTGGGAAAGCATATACATAGTTTTGAAACTATATTTGAACCTAGAATTGAGAATTGAGAATCGAGAACGTAGATTCGTAGGTTCGTAGAATCTAGAATCTAGAATCGGAGCGTCGTAGAATTGTAGAATTGTAGACACGAGACAAATGGGAGCTCCGGAGCGAAACAGAGAATAATGGAAATTGGTGAATAGAAGTTTCCTTCTGGAGGAAACTGGCTGCGGGAAATTGGCAACACTAGCACAAAGAACTCAAATTCCAGTTCATGAAATAGAATAGAATCGAATGGAGTGGAGTCAAAAAAGGGGGAGAAAAGGGAGAAAAGAGACAAGGAGTACGTGGGAGAGAAGTGGACACAATGGGAGAAAAGACGACCAAGTACATTGAGATTCTAGACTCTGGAATCTAGAATCTAGAATCTAGATTCTCAATTCCCATTCTTTGTTTTTTTTTCTTTTTACATTTCCAATTGGTCAATTCCAGTCGAGTGTCGTGTTCTAGTGCCATTGAATTCTAATTCTAATTCCAATTCTAATACCCGCACTATACATATACATGCAGTGCATATACTGCATGCGAACTTTACACTTGTTATTCCTTATACTAGAGCAAATATTCTTGTATTTGTGTTTGTATTTGTAGAACAACAGAACAGAAACAGGGTCGTCTCCAATGACCAAAACGTGATTTATCTGTAAACCTGTCCCTCATGATTTATGAATAGAACACCCACTCTCCAATTCTCCAGTTCTCCAAACTTCAAACTCTAGATTCCAGATTCCAAACTCTAAACTCTACACAAAACTACAAAATACCCTCATAGTCAAACTGTGAGCAATAGCAAAGCTGCCTTGTACACAGTGCATAGATAGATGTAATATAATTCCAATTTCATGATCCGATTCACAGGTGCAATTAATCCACTAACAGCTCATGATTCTGGAACTAAAATTTACAATTTACAATTTACGCCTCATGTCTTAAGAAATCAAGACAAGTTGTTGTAGTTGTTTTGAAGGTGTTGTTTAAAAATTTCCCTTTTTTCATAGCCAAGAGTGTAAAAGCTCAAGCCAATTTTCCTTTATTTAATTAAAACCCATTTAACGACTTTTAGGAGTAAAAATAAAAAACAATAGTCACAGTCAATTCAACCTCATAAACATAATATTATTTTGTATTCTGCGTTTATTATTTATGTTTGTGTGTTTGTACTACTGAAAGAGAAATTTGTAGAAAACATTCTACAAATGCACACAATTGTACTCTACTGTTTGATGTGTACATTGTGTTACATGTTCTGCTTACTCATTATTAAACAAATGCCAGACCAGATTTACATTCTTTATCTGAAATGCAGATGAGGTTCCACTTGTCCAATAATAATATGAGATATGTGCTGACACCAAAATTCGAAACGCGAAACTGACACAAGAACAGAGAAAAGTGATCTGCTTCACATCATACATACTACATACTGTACACAGACACACTGGCTCAAATCGTGTACTACTAAAAAGGAAAAAAATAAAGGAAACTACGCTAACACTAAAAAGAAATAATATAGACTAGACTTGACTTGCTTCAAAGTCTGGAGAATGTGAAAGATTTTCATCATCTTTGTCTAAAGTCTAAAGTCTAAAATCTCAAACATAATATGTACATTGTACATGGTACATGGTACGTATGAAAGCAGTAATGCAACGAGTACAGCCAATACGGAAGAGACAGAGACAATAAAGAAAGAGAGAATGAATGAATGAGACGAATTGGAGAAAAGTAAAAGGGAAAAAAGACAAAGAGTCCCATTTCTTTGTCTTTTGAATAGTGATAAAGTAGAATGTGAAACCATAGACAGTACACACAGTCCTATATTGTTTTCTGATTCTCTCCTCTCTCTTCTTCATCTGCTCCTGGTTCTAGTTCGTGCTGCAAGATCAAGAGAAAAGAGCAACAACTTTTTGACTGTAGTTGAGTTACCAGTAGCAAGGCGGAGCAGAGCCAGAGAGAGAGAGAGCGAGAAATAGAAACAGAGTCACAGACAGAGACAGGGACATTCAAAAACAGACGTAGAAGACGGGGAATGAACCTTTCACTCTCTAGCTCCGCTTTCATCCCTTTCTCATTCCGTCGATGTGCATAGAATAGAAAATAGAAAATAGAGAATAGAGCAAAGAGAAAAGAGGCAGTCAAACGACATGGAGGATGGTGAGAGAAAAATTTGAAAAGAAGGAAACAACTCTGTATTTTGTACTCTGTCTCATTTCTTTTCTCCTTCTTTAACTGTTCACTGCTCAGAGATCACAGCTCACACAGTAGACTCATTCCGCTCGATGTTCGATGCTCGATGCTCAATGCTCGATCCATCCAAAACACTGAGCATCCATGTTATAGATACCATTCAGCCGCAAAATCAGAAACAGAGACTGCAATGTACAAATACAAATGCGAAAAAATGGAAAAAGACAAGAAATGGAAATGGAATTGAAGGTCTAGATTCTAGATTCTAGACTCAACATTCTAGATTCTAGATTCTAGATGGAATGATATGAGATGAGATGAGATGTACAAGGCAGATGTAGGAAGGAGAACGTGGAGAAAGAAAAACGTCGCTTTCACTTATATGTACAATGTACAATCTGAACATACACATACACACATATACTTTACTCGTAGAAATAAACTGTTCCAACTCGCAACACAAGGCAGACACAAGACACAAGACACAAGACATTTCATTTAGGAAAACAGTATTATATTTTATACTGTAGTTGTAGCATTTTTTCAAACAGGATACAAAGTAATACGTAGACAATTCTATATACAAGGCACAACATGTACAGCATACAGCATACAGTATAAAGTCCAAAGACTAAAGACTAGAGGATTGACTTTTTCCCTGCTGTACACTCTACATTGTACATTGTACATATGGTTGTCTTTCTGCTTGTGTGTGTGTGTGTGTGACTGTGTCGCTTCTGCTTTGTAATCTCCTTCTCCTACATGCTACATTCATGGGAGTCGTAGCTACGGAGTAGTTGAAGTTGTAGTTGCAGTCGTAGTCGTAGAATTTAGAATTTGAAATTCTTCAAGATATTAATGCCCTTCTATTTCATTTCCCAACCCTCCTCTTTCTACTCTCTGCTCTCTACTTTGGGATCGTGTGCTTTGAATTCCAAACGATTTACAATTCCAAATTCGAAAGAAAGCGAAAAAGGAAAAGGAAAATCCATTCCCTCAAAGGACCTACGCCTAGCATCCTAGCCTCCTAGTCTTCTAGTTTCCCAGTCGTTGAGTCTACATGGACACGAACCATATCCACTATCCACTACCAGAACTAGAACTAGAACTTAAAACGTGAAACTTAAAACCAGGACGAGCATCGGAATCAGAATCAGAATCCTCTTCTCTTCCAGTTGATTCTTTGACATTCTACTTTGGTTTTAGTTGTAGCTTTGGCTTTGGCTTTAAAAGCTCCTACATCCTTACATTCTACAGTCACTAGTTTTACAGTCATGACACTAATTCTCCTTCTGGTTCTTTTATATACATTTCTACGTATGGTGAATGCTCATGATATGATTAACAGAAAGAGAAGCAAGAAGTTTCCACTTTCCAATTCCGAGTTTCATATTGTCATCTTGTCCTTCACTGTCTTTTCCCAGTCGTGGCTCATGGCTCATGGCTTATGGCACACCTGATGATAAGTAAACGGAGTTGGTGATGGTGAGAATCAACCAAAAGGTTGACTTGAGGCTTGAGAAGACCAGGATAGGGTGTGCAAAAGTTTTTACAGTCTGAAATCTAGCATCTAGAATCTAGAATCCAGAATCCGGAATCCAGAATCCGGAATCTACATGGAGTTTGTGGGCAATATCGTACGTATATATTCAAGTGATCAACTGAAGCTGGAGTTGGAATTGGAATTGGAGTTTCCTTAATGAGCTCAAGACTCAAGACTCAAGTGTAAAGCAGAGATCAGAGTTCCATCCATACTGTACATTGTACATTGTGCATCCATAGTGTAACACGTAACATGTAACAAATCTTTATATGATCTACTCTGACTCTGGCTCTGCATTGCATTGGCTTGGCTCACAATAACCTGTGACTTTGGGAATTTACTCTTTGCTACGTATCCAGATTCTAGATTCTAGATTTGAGATAAACGATAAATGAATAAGGCGTAAGTCTGGAGGTATAACAGTTAGAAATCTGTGTGAAAGCACCTACGATTATAGATTATAGGTTGGCCAAAGTAAGGGTTTGAAATATAGTTCTGTAGACTTCATACATCATACATAAGAGTTAAGAGTGGCTTGACACAGTGTAGGCAGCAGACAGACATGTATAATGTCTGTACGTGTTCCCAAATTTGGAAAGAGCGAAAGAGCACAAATGAGTAGCAAGTCTAAGGCAACCAATGCAAGGAGTTGAGAAGTGGGAGAGCCTTTTCTCCCACAGTCAAAGTCAATAGTGAAGCGAGTCTGAAGCCAAGCTTAATAATTTGGCCGTAGTATGTTATCGATCCGAGATTCGTGATTCTAGATTCAAGAATCGAGATGTGAAACCACAATGTTTGCACTTTATGCTCTCTTCCGAATTCGACTATGTACAGTGTTCAGTGTACAGATATTAGACACTCCACACCCAAGAAGACTTTCACTTTCCATTTCTCTCTCGCTCTCTCTCTCCGTTTCACTTTACTCGTGCTTGGTATTCCAATCTAATGACATTTGCCTCAACCTTCCTTCAACACTCAGTTTCATGTACTTGATTTCAATTTCCAACTTCTACCTTCTACAATGTCTCTAAAGAGAGGTATGTACAATGTGTGAGTTAGTGTTGCACCTTCATTTTGGTTTGGTATTCATCACTTGAGACTTGGAGTTGGAATTGGAGTTGGAGGCAGACATTTGTATGAGTTTTCGTTTTGATCTTGATCCTGATCCTGATTTTGACTTTACTAAAAGTCGAGTCAAAAAGAGAAGGAAGAAAAAAGCCCTTTGGCTCTTTGTCTAAATGATTTTGTTGCATTGGTACTGGGTGCTGGGTCCCTGTCCATGCGAATTGCAAAGAAGGAAGAAAAAGAAGGAACGGTTAGAAAAGTCAAAGAACAAAATGTACAAGTAGGAGAAAACCAACAACCAACACAACTTTGACCTGAGCCATGATGAAGGCTGTACCAAGTGTACGTGTAAGTCGAACTCAAACTTCAAGTCCAAGCTCAAAAGTCCAAAGTTCTAAAGTTTCTTCTTCCACACTGATGTGTAGATTCCCTTGGAAATCTACAGTCAACAGTCTCGTCTGGTCTAGCTTGGCTGTGCTTTCTTGGCTGTCTGGTCAGACGGTTGGAAATAAATGTGATGCGATAGGACATGAAGGAAATTGGACGAAGGAATAAGAACTGCAAAACTCAAGAACTTTAGAACTGTAGAAGAATGGGAGTGAACTGCATTGCAATAAAATCTCCTTCCTTAAAAGTCAAGTCAAGAGCAGGCCATCAGGAGTGATGGAGTAAGTAAGTAAGTAATCGTATACCAAGCAGAAGCAGAAGCAGAAGCAGTACCATCAGTAGCAGGAGAGGAAGAAGAGAAAGAAGTAGCCAGGAGCAAATACAAACATACAGACGTATAATATACTATGTACATTGTACATAGGACAACTCACTCTTTCTCTTTCTCTCTCCCTCTCCTCTCTTTTCCATCTTACGGCTCATGATTCGAATACAAATTCCATTGAAATAAATCACATTTCCTACTCCATGCCTCCACTCCTTTCTACTCTGTTGGATTTGGATTTGGAATCAAACGTATGATACCGCTTTATTTTTTCCCAGTACTGTAGTCTACTCTACTCTATTTCAATGCGCCGTACTGTTCTGTAATTTACCAAACAGTGAAACGTCATCCTCGTCTCTCGTCTCTCGTCTCCTCGACTCCTCGGCAAAAGTCAAATACCAAGGAGCAAGGACGAACACCTTTTCTTTTTCCTTTCCACCCACGGAATTTACGTCCATCCGTACACGGCACATGGTACGTTGTACAGTACAATGTAAAAACCTCAAATGCTTTCACTTAGTCACCCATAAAGCATTTTTCACATACCACATAACTCTTTGTCCTTATTTCATCCAACGCTCCACGCTCCCGTTTTCCATGTTCCGTGTTCCATGGGAAACAAAATAGGAACCTGCCATTTCTATCTCAAGGCTCAAGGTGGTAGCTGGAATTTGGAATGTTTTGAATTTGAATTTGTAATGTGAAAGCATAAACAAATTACTTGCATTTTTCTTTTCATTTTATACAATGTTTTTCTTATATAAACCTAAATTTGTAATTTCCATTGGCTGATTTTGGATTGGTTTAAGGTTAGACGCTTTGAGTCTTTTTCTTGTTGATCATTTTTATTTTTTTGTCTGTACATGGTCGAGTAATAAAAATGTAGAATATTTTTTACTGTTGTAATGTATGCGTGAATCCAACAAGTTCCAACCACCAACCACGAACAGCAACAAAAGAGGAGCAGAGTTGCATACGAAAAAGTCTCAGAGGTTCCATAAATTTCTCGAGTAAACGTCATCTGTCGCTCTATTGCATTTTTAACCATACAATTTATTTTATTTTCAACCAGTCAAGAGTCAAGAGTCAAGGCTGTCTGAGTGGAAGTACATACAAGGATGTAGTAACGTAGTATGTACGGGGCAAGTTATACAAGAAAAACTTTTAAAATCAAAGGGGTGTAAACTTTGTGCATTTGACTCTTAACTCTTAACTCATGGCCCTTGAAGGCTTCAAAACTGTACCACATTAGTTTCAACTACACGTCAATTTCAAATTCAAATTCAAATTCACGCTCAAACAAGTATTACAAACTTTTTGGTCCCCAATGCTCAATGCTCGATGCTCGATGCTCAGAACTTACGTACAAGACCTCAAGTTTAGTTTCATCCAATATCCATATCCAATAAACAAGTCCTCAAAAACTTTCCACCTCTCAAATTAATAAAACTCATCCGAAATTCTCGTAAACTAATATAACGATAGTTGACAGACAATCCGTTTTCATCAAAGTTTGCTATCTTTCTCTAGTATCCACCATGTAACAGTTTATTCCTTTAATCTACCTGTAAAACAGCCACAGTCACAGACACAAGTGCATATTGTAATTTTTAGCCTCTTTATTATCACATTTGTTTACTTGTATCAGTTATATCTTACAGTAGATTAATTATTTACATTTGATTCAAGAGGAAGTGTAAACAAGCCGTAGGCGATGATTTTATAATATTCAGACTGCACACTGCACGCTGCTCAAATCTGTTCTTAATTAAATGAAATGAAATTGATGCTACAAGTTTCTTGCTCTTGTTGTGTGATTTAAGTGTATGATTTTAAAGAAAATACGAGATTAAAAAATTTCCTGCTCTATTTGAGAATCCAGAATGAAAGGTCACGAAAGATGCATACCCATTATATGATTATATATTATACAAACATACATACATACAACTTAGAATCAGATACAATCAGAGAAAATTAACCACACCATCCGTCGAAAGACGGGAGATGAGGAGATGAGTTGGCGGAAAATGGAAAACGGAAGCTTGTGTAAAATTAAGGTAGGAACAAGTTGAGGAGTTGACATTGGCATGCACATTGGCATTGTACGAGAAAGAAAGGGATAGACGGAGAGTTGACTTTTGAATTGTGGAGGTGAAAGTGAAAGTGAAAGTCAGAGTAAAAGTCAGAGCCAACGTGAATGGTGTGAGAACAATGGGGAAATTGGCATTGTGAGTGAAAGATAAACAGATGAGAAGGAGGAAAAGAAAATTCCCAGAGGCTGAAATTCAAGAGGGGCTGTAGAAATTTGAACTTTTTGAAGTTCTCCATTGTACTTCTTTTGTCTTCCCCTTCCAGCGGTTCTAGATTCTAGGTTCTAGGTTCTGGGTTGTATGCCGATGTCGATGTGGATGTCTATGTCGTGCAAATTCGGGACAATCAAAAGGGAGCAATCGGAATCCCAATTCCAACTAAAACGACAACGACAACGTCAGTGTCAAAACCTTGTATAGGTTCTTATGTATAACAAAGTAGATAGAAGGATGCTTTGTAAATCTGTGTGTGTGTGTGTAAATCTCTAGAATATCATTTGAAAAGGAAATGCATATAAAGTGTACACTGCATCAGTCGTAGGCTCGTAGACTCGTAGATCGTAGACTTGTGCATATAATGGGTGGAAAGGGAATATTAACAGCGTACCTTGTGCCTACTTAAAGGTAGGTGAGTGTGTTTGTGTGTCTTGATACTTGATACTTGATGCTGGATTCTGGATGCTGGATGCTCGGTGCTTGATCCTTTGTGCCTCCTCTCTTTTGTCATCACTCTCCCAACAATAAGTTGGAAGAGAGTGTTGTGTTGATACAGGATACAATACATACATCATACATACACATGACATATCTACCTTACACTTTACCCTTTATACCAACACCTTTTGACTTTCCATTGTGCATTATGTGTGCCTTATTATTATGGATAGAATGCATTAGCATATCTTACAGCTCCTGTAGACTGTAGAATGTAGAAATCTCTACAGGCGTCTCTTTCCCCTTTCCCTTTGTACCCTGTTGTATCATCCTGATTCTCGATTCTTTATCCTTGATCCTCGCCCTCCTTCATCCTTTCTAAAGGGTTCTTCCTTTTCCTTTTGCTCTCTTCCTGTGCGGTGCTTGGTGTTTGCTGTTACAGAATGGCGAAAGAGTGACTGCGATGGCCCGAGGCTATCACTGTTTTCTATACGCTCTGTCGTCTATATATTGTACTTTCTCTTCCATCTCCTACCAGATATTTTCTCTAGTCTTCATCCTCGCTGTATGTTGTATTCAGTATTGAGCATTGTGCACTGTGTATTGTGTAAAGTCTGCAGTGTGCATTCTTTGAGTCTTTGAGTACTCAAGAACTCCTTTACTCGTCCGACATTCGACTTTGACATCTCGACATTCACATCCACATCGACATCCAAAATTTGAGTTTGGATTCGACATGGTATCTTCATTTCGTCCTCTCGTATTTTACACAACTTTTATACGTCCCTTCTCCATTCTCCAACTCCTTTTGGAATGGAGAATGGAGAATGGTGTTTTCCCCGTAGAGCTCCCAGAAAATGTTCCATGGAGATTGGAGATGCAGCGACAGTGACAACGAGAGGTCGCCAAGTTTATTTAATCCGAGTCATAGAGTCGAATCGACTTGATATACTTCAGACTCTGGACTCTATACTCTATACTCCAGTCTCTATATTCTACATGGACTTGAGTTGAGTTGAGTTGAGTTGGGTTGAACAAGTCCTGTTCTTTCTGCCTTCGTACTTGTAGGTATATACGTGTAGTACCAAGAACATGGTATATGCTGGACGCTGAGCGAAAGATAAAAAAGAACTGATATCTTTGTGACTGTGTCCATGGGTGTGTGGTTGCTTCGGCCATCCATTTATCCCGACTAAACTCTTGACTCTAGTTGCTTGATTCTAGATTCTGGATTCTGGATTCTGGATTCTGGATTCTGGACTTTACCATAAAATACACGCACAAATGAAAATCCTACGACCTCCAAAATTTCCTTACATGACTCCCGCAGCTTACACTAGAAGCATTTCCTTGTTGGACAAGATGAAAGGACATGTCCGACGTCCAATGTTCAGTGTTCAATGTTCAGTGTCCAACTACATATTATTATACTAGTACGTACAATGTCCCATGTACAATGAGCCGTCACACGTACATATGTTCTCTGTCTCCAATTTCCAACATCCAATGTCCAAGGACAGGTTTACTATTTTCTCATCGATCCAGTTTCCAATTCGAGATCTGCGACCCTTTTCCCTCTGTTTTAGCAGAAGCAGACTTTCGTCTAATCAAATCTTTCTCCAGTCTTAGAGTTTCTAGTTTACTCTCACAATCAGTCCAGATCCATGTACAGTGTACACTGTACACTATACACTGTACTCTCAACTCATGGAACAATGGTTATTATCAAAAATCAAACCCATAAACTAGATCACACATTAAATCCCAGTTTTTTCTTCATACTTCTACAAACAAAAATTCAGCCATTCTGAATTCTAACTTTTTTGACTTTTTATTCTTTATTCTAGTTTCAAAACAGTCGTTTGGTAGAAAAAACTTCTTTCGGACATTCCCGTTCTAGTTTTGATATTGATATTTTGATGATAGAGGTTTGATATATTATAATAAGTATATGCTTCAGCATCAAAAATTCAAAAAGATATTACATGCGGACATTATTTTACCATTAAAAATGAATGATATTGGACAGGAAATGTTGAATTTATTTGAATATTTTTCAACAATGCAACATGCAATTTCAACAGAATGCAATAGAATAGAATCGAAAAGAACAGAAAAAGAAAGGCAAGGAGATAAAAGAAAAAAGAGAGAGGAAGACAAGAATTTCCCTCTTATGATGGATTACAGAATGATGCATAAACTATGCATAGGAATACTTACAACATTCAACATGGAAAATACATATATATATATGCAGCCATAGCATTTTGTGTTTAAAAAAGAATTTCATGGAAAAAATATAGTAAAATCTGGATCTGGAAAAGGGAAAGGAAGAAATGAAAAAAAGAGGAGGAATGGGAATGGAGATGAAATATGAGGGACTTCCTGCTGCTTTTCTTTTCTCTTTTTTACTACACTCATACTTCTTCATACTTTTGGTAGCTAGTCATTTTTTCCTCTCGTATAAAAATCTAGGTCTCGATTCTGGATTCTAGATTCTAGATTCTGGATTCTAGATTTGAGAGTTTTGAAAGCATTTCTCATAACACTTGGTTTTTCGTTTGTACTTTGTAGTTCCTTTGGAACTTGTACTGCAGTGCACAAAAAGAGAATGTATTTGGTATAAAAACAGGAATTGAATGTGAAACCAGAGTCATCACAACGTTCATTGTACAATATACAATACAAGTAAAGATCACCCGCCACATGGCGGGATAAGGTTCACAAAAATAGCTACCGAGTATAAATACCTTTGCCCAAACAATCATCCCATTTGATTGTTCATTTTCTACGCTTTCCGTCTGTTTTCTAATTGTAAGAAAAAGTTACCTGTTTTCTAAATCACAACAACTAAAAAAACTTTGTACCGTATTTTTGTGAACGAAAAACGGCATTACCGCTTACAACAGGGGTATTCGCCATATATCAGCATTCTACACACTTGGCACTCACAAAATGGCAAACAGATGAAATCGAATGCTCGATAACTTTTTGCCATTTAGTTAGCAGTTTAAAGTAGATGCGGTTTTGATCAAGGCTTGCATAAATCCAAAAACTCTAGAATTTGTAAAACCCATGACCGAAAAAAACGGTCTCAAAAACGTTTTGCAGCTGGTGGAATGATTCTTCCGGTATAATTACAGATACTTGGTGAATAGGGTTTTTGTAACCCACCCGCCATCTGAACTCGCAACAAAACCCATCTGTGTGGCTAGTTTTATTGAGGATAGAGAAATGGCTATTACTCTGGCTAAGAGAAATGGCTATTACTCTGGCTAAGAGAAATGGCTATTACTCTGGCTAA